>JAOUQV010000009.1:5017588-5028007 GCA_028565295.1 Aspidoras spilotus | reverse complement strand
CATCTGTGACCAAGACAGCAAGTCTTTGTGATGTATCAAGAGCCACTTTGGGGTGTTTTGGAGGAGCGAGTCAGGAAACAAATTGACATTGTATTGGTCGCAAAAGGAGGCCCTACACCATACTAATACATTATTGTGGTCTAAAACCCGGTGTTTCAGTTTCATTGTCTAACCCCTGTACATATGATTACATGCATTAAAAACTGTGATGTCATTACACAATACAAAATTCCATTAGTTAATCCTGAATCAATGCATAATCATGAATAACAATCTTCATGTTAAAAACTATAATTTTTTTACAGCCTCACATTCTGGATTTAATTGTCATAAATTGTGTGTCATGTTTTAACACAGAGAAATAATATAAGAGTGCTACTGCCATGAGTCATTTGATAATGATTAGCTTATTGCCAAACCATAAGATTGGTTAAATGTTTCAAGGCACAATTTATTTAATAGTAAGTAACAACTTTATAATTTATATTATTTATTTATAATTAATATGGGATGTTTCGCCATTTGTATAGTCTGTAATTAATCCAAAAGGTCAACCATCCAGTTATATTAGCAAGGCGTTCCTAAATCTGGCATTAAGCATTCAGTGTATTTAATGTGCACTTTATAATTTTATAAAACTAGAACTGAAAGTGCATAACAATGCTAAAAATAATGTTTCATTTGTTCATTTTCTTCCGCTTAATCCACATGGGGTCACGGGCCAGCCGATGCCCTGGGCGCAAGAACTAGAGCAACCCTCTAGTCCTCTAGCACTAAAAATATATATATTTTTTAAATCAATAAAAGTAAATTATGTTTGACAAAAACTCATTGAAAGTAACTCAGCCTTGTAATGTCTGCTTATAAATGAGTGCGAGTCATTTTCTTCCTCGGGCTATTACATCTGACAGTTCCTCTGTAAAGTGCAATCGCTCAGCCACAGCACTCTGAGCTTCCAGAATAGAATAATCCATGCATCTTCAAGCCGAGTGAACCCTTAGGCTGCTTCCGGTGTACAAACAACACAAGATTCATAGTAACCTGGTTAGTGGTTGGACAATGAGGATTTTTTTAAACAGCAGTTATATTTGAAATTGCTGTCCCTCTCAGGGCATCGACATGCATCTCTGGTGCTAATGGGTAAAGCATTGTACAGTGCTGTGCTGACAGCCATCACTGAACAAACGTGTCTGTGAAACCTCAAATCCTTTCTACCACAACTCGGTCTTCCTCTTCAGCTCGGGCATTATGTCAGGTACCACACATTGCTCCACCAGGAACACCACTGGCAGAATGACCAGAAGTAGAGTCCAGCCCACTGCACCCAGCCAAAAGCAGGAGCCGAGGCGGGTTATGTCAACTCGGATATCGGCCATATGTTGAATGGTGAAGAGCGTCCAGCTTAGGAGAAAGAATAAACCTGGAGAAGGAGATGTAAACGTCAAAGATTAGGCTTTTCAAGGGATAATTATATTACATTTTATGCATACTGCATCATAAATAACATTTGCTAAATTCATTGCAGTGCTGTAATTCCCCTAAACCCGTTCCTTCCTAAAGTAATTATCAATAAGAAGAGGAATGTACAATCACACAAAATAATGTCTTAAAATTTTTATTCCACAGTGTTATTCATTTTTAATAATCAGGGCTGTCAAATGAATGTGATAATATCAATTAATTAATCAAAACAATAAATCAAAACAATTTAAAGCGGTAAAAAATATTTAGCCCATAGTAATCATATTTGTTTTGACCTTTGACCTAGCACATCATTAATAATTCTTCTTATAGCATAAAAAGTCATTAACTCAACAAAAGTTAAGGTTTATATATGTTTAAAAATACAAGATTGAACAGTTTAAAGGATCACTTTGCTCTGTATGTAGGCTAGTCATCCTTGGAATATCACCCAAACACAAAGCACATGTATGGATCTATGAGTTCATAAGTCTATGCTAGCACAGCACCTGATGATAAAACTAATATCCAGCCTTATTAAGCCACACCCAAGCGCCTCTCACACATGCACTGTAAACCTGTAGGCCTAATGTTCCAGAACTTATCTGAAGAGATGTACATGTGAACATGACCACCTGAAAAATTCATCCTGGATCTTATCCTCCTGACACCCTAGTATATGTTGCAGGTAAATTATCATTCAGCGCAAGTGTATATTCCTTTCCACTCTTTCGTTGAAATTGCAGATACGTGCAAGTACATGAAAATTAATGCTGACACAAAAAAAGGTCATTAGGGTTGAGTCAGTAACCTCGGACACAATACTCATGGTAAACAAAACTTTCCTACTTCTGCAGTGTACATTTTGTGTCATGCCATGTGTACTGAGCGCACCACCCAGGCGCCGCCTCTTGCGTAGTCTGACGCAACATTTCCTCTGTAGTGTAAACATCGACGCGGAACATCTCTGGGATGATTGTTACATCAAACTTTCCCAGATTGTATGTATGAAAACTAAGCAAATCTATCTATGACCGATTTGTTCTAAACATTTTTAAATACTTACAGTGCATGCAATGAATTCGATTGTTTCTTTTACTCAATTGACAGCACTAATAATAATTCATGTTTTTACTGGAAATTCTTCTCTAAATTAAAGCTTTGTGGAGTAAATTCGAAAGTAGTCGAAAGTTTAAAATGAAATGTAAAACTGACAAAAGCAGTGTTTTGACAGCTGACTCTTAACTCTTTATAAATGAGGTGGTGATAGCTAGCACTATTACCTCTGCCCTTCCAAGATTCCAAGATATTGAAATCTTAACGGGTAATTCTGGAATCCTAGAACAAGAGAGTGATGTGGTCATTCTAACCTGTCGGTAACAGTGTGATGAGCATCAGGGTGGTGGGATAAAGTGCTTGTCCCGCCATCAAAAGCGATCGAGTGTTTGAGTATGACAAAACTGTCTTTGATGTCCAACAAAATGCAAACAGGATACACAGAATTCCTGAGCTTACAGCCATGAGGAAAGAAAGTGCAGCAAACACGCTCTGAGGATTAAAACCTGTTTACAACAGAGAATACAGTTTATGTTACATTCTAAAATTAATAAAATGATGATGGAATTAGTTGTAGGCTGAAATATGATTTTCATTTTATGTTAAAAAGTGGCAGCTGGATACTTTTAAAGGAATCATCATGTTTCTATTTGTTATAAGCTACATATAGAGCTACTAATCTTTCATAGTGCAACAAAAATCACAAAACTCAGCTGATTTGCACATACCTTTAATATATAATGAAAGATGATGCTGTTTTTTTTCAGGGGAAATCCATAGCAAGTAACCATTATTCTGAAAGTGACACCCCGCTGGATAAACCGCTGAATAATCTTGTAACAAAACTGGGATTCTAAACCTAAGACTATAAACGACAGTTTGAGCTTATACCTCTGTTAGAACAATTAGGAATGGTTGGAAAGTTACATTTGTATGATGTCCAGCTGCAGTGATGACAAGCCACGCAGACTATGACTTGTTATTCATGCTACAGCAGCCTGAAGCCTGCTGTAATAACAAACACACATTCTGTGGCCTGAAGACAGGTATTCTGTCTATTGCTATTTCAACAAGCCTACACCTGCACCTGCCAACTTTCCTGCATAGACTTACAATTCTTTTTAAAATAGCACACACCATCTTATAAAGCAGTATAAATGTAATATTTCTTAGGCTAGCAGAAAATAAACAGCTATAGTATCCCAATCATGTTACGTCCAAATATTAATCTCTAAGAAAACGTTTCATTATAAGTTGAGACTAAACAACTCTGACCTGGGTTTGAATGAGCTTCTATCCAGCTGTCCACCTGATTGGACTCATTTCTTCTGGACCACAGTCCTTTTCCATTCAACCAGTCGGGAGTCCAAACAGCATAACTGATGCATATGCAGCCCACTAATCCCAGACATGATTCGGCAAATCGAAAGCGACTTGTCACATTTACAAGCTCTGGTCCTTTCATGCTTCATAATGTAAATGTAAATAGTAAGTATGACAAGAAACTGAGAAGAAACAATCAGGATACTCTATTTGGACATGTTACTATATTAGAAGCAAACGCTGTTGCCACCTCATAATTCCGATATAAGTAATAGCATTATGTAAAAACTAGATAATAAAAGATTTAATAATAAATAATAAGTTAAACATTTTTTTAAACAGACATTTAAGAAGTCTTTCTTACCTTCCGATCAATAGCAAGTGGGAGAAAGCGAGATGTCAACCTTGTTGAGGCTAAAACCTAAACACTTAAGAGGCTGAGAGTAACACATATAAATACTGTACATGGCATATTCATCCCACCCAACCACACACGCACTCAGACCCTCTTCAAAAGACCATCTTCTTTTGCACAGCTGTAATCAGCGATTATCCTCAGCCTACATTGGAGATTCAGCCTCCAGTTGGTGGAAACTCCCCCGTCACAATACACACAGACATGAGCACATACATACGCACACACACATGGGAACAGTGTATAAGAGTATAACTTCACCCAGAAGCCCATCTTACCCAAACTTAAAAAAAAAAGTATCTATCTATCTGTCTGTCTATCTATTTGTATTCCTCTATATATTTATCTATATATATATAATTGTGAGGGCATTTTGGCTGGGTCTCAGAAGAAAAAAAGGTTATTTTTTTTAGCTTTTAATAATTAAAAAAGATTAAAGAGCAAAAAAATCGTTTTTATTAATGAGGTTAAGTTTAGGTAGGGTAAAAGCTAGCATTAATCAGTTACATTTATCATGAAGGCTATGAATCGTCCTCACAAGTATAGTAATTGTGTGCGTGGGTGTGTGTGTGTGCGCACACGTGTGCAGAGGTGGGAGGCGGGCTGCTCTGATGTCATGGTATAACCTACAGAGGAAAGAACAGCCCACTGCTCACTATACCGCAAAAAAAAAATCCTTCATGCATTTCCTTCCTTCTCACCTGAAAATATTCTTACATAACTAACAGGTTGTTTAAGATTCTGGAAAAAAGGTAATTCCTACACAAGTGAAAATGAACTCTTTTAGCATACATATTAAAAACATTTGTAATCTTTATTTGGAGTTTGTATTGACCTTGATCTCCTGCAAGAAAGCTACAAAAGATCAAAAAGGTTTAACAAAGTACCACCCTGATCAAGTATATACAGATATGTTCATAATAATAGCAGTGTGTTTAAAAAGTAAAGCTTAGAAATAATTCCATGCATTGGGAACACTGCACATCATTCTGATTCAAAACATGAGGAATGTATCAGTTTTTTCATTACATTAAAGAATATGAAGATGTCAGTCAGAATTGATGTCAGTATAAAAAATAGCAAGGTCTAGAATCAAGATGCTGCTTGCTTATTTGTGTTTTTGTAGACATTGTATTGTTAAAACACCCATTTCAAAGGTAACCTGCCCTCAAGTATTTTTATATATGTAAATTGACCCATCTGTGGTAAGCGATAAATAAGTCCGACTTGTGAGAGAAACATCCCATATCGTGATGCCTGCATCACTGTGACTTGAATTCAGTGTTTGATGCTCGTATGACAAACTGTATGCCACCCTTGGACAAAACAAACTCCCTGAGGAATTAGGAAAGAAACTTTGAGAGGAACCAGACACATAAGGAAACCCATCCTCATTTGGGTGATACAATACAATCTGTAAACATCTAATACATAGTTCTATAACTAACAATAATATATAACATTTAGAATAATAATAATGAAAGTGTTGGTAATGTTGCTATATGGGCAGTTGGAGGGAATCCGGCAGGCTCAGGATCGCCAACATCTCCTGGTGCCTCTGTCGTATTAGGTGTAGCTTATCCAAAAAAGTGGAGTAGGGAAAGGATAGAAAAAGAAAAAAGGAAGAGGAGAGAGAAAGGAAAAGAAAAAAATTGTTAGATATGATCCACTATCTAATGGTTAATCCAAACCATTTTTCAGAAACCATTTTTCAAAGTTGTTCAGAAAGCAAGAAGAAATTCTGGCAGACCAGCGCTATGACAGCATAACTACAGGGCAAAACCAGAAGGTAACAGAGATATGAGGGAGCCCTGGGACATAAAGCAGCCAGCCAGTCAACAAACATGAGTGATCTTGTGAGAGTGGCCGGGCGACAGGATCCAAACATGTTTACAAAAACACTCTATGACCACAAACGCTTCAGATCTACACCCTGAACTATAGGACACTATGAAGGATATGCTTGACTTAATTAACAGGTTTTCTACCTCATAAGAAACTAGAAGTTTACTAAGGCATTGTGGTGCAAGACCATTTCCTCCTTTATAAGTGAGCAAAAGTATTTTAAAGTCAATACAAAATACGAAAAAATACAAAAGACAGAGGGAATGTTCATATTTTCAGGTTCTAGTAAGGATTCTAGCCGCTGCATTCTAAACTAAGGTAGGTTTGTTAGGTTTTTTAATCATAGGTTTGATGACTGCTAATTTAAATGATATGAGAACATAGCCAGTACTGAGAGAGGAATTGATAATATTTATGAAAGGGTTCGATTATTTCCGCTAGTAAATTTTTTGGAGTAAAGTTGTGGGTATAGGATCTAATATAGATGTAGATTTTGATGATAAAACTTGTAAAATTAAATCTGTCTCTTTGGAGTGGATTAAAGCAGGATAATCTCCGGTCTTAGGTAAATATTTTGAAATCTAGTTGACTCTAGCTGAATATTGACTCTAGGTGCTCAGCTGCCTGATTAAGTTCAGGAGGGCAGAAGTTGGAGGGCAAAACAATCAAAGATGACAAATTTGAAACGCAACTATTTTAGTTCATAGTAATTTTAAATGAGATAAGATAATGGTCTGCAATAAGATTAGACTGTGAAAGTGTAACTATATTTCCTATATTTATATAAGATAATGGTCTGCAATAAGATTAGACTGTGAAAGTGTAACTATATTCCTTATATATAAGTGTGTGACTGCCCTTATGAGTGAGTCCTATTACATTCTGGTTACCCCCACAGAGCCAATAATGGACGCCAATGTTCTTAGGGTGTCTTCTGAATTGTCGAAGTATATATTGAAATCTCCTAAAATTAGAGCTTTATGTACAGATGTAACTAGGTTGGAGATAAAATCTGCAAACTCGTATAAATTCCGTATACGGCCATGGGGGTCTGTAAATGATAAATAATAGGATAGAGTCTGTAGACTTATTTTTCCTGGGTTCCTTAATCGAGTTTAGTTTTTGTGTGTGATGGCCATTTTATTATTATTATTATTATTATTATAGATGACAGCTACTTTTCCACCTCTACCAGTTAAACAAGGTTGGGATATGCAATTATATCCAGGAGTAGTAGCAGCATCATTTAATACTTCATATTCATCCAGTTTGATCCATGTTTCAGTTAAACAAAGTACATTTAATCCCTGATCAGTAAAAAGTTCATTTATACTTGTAATAAGCGATTTTGAATTTAGAGACCTAGAATTTAATAGTCCCATCTTTAGATAAACATAAATTTTTTCATTAAGTTATTAGAATTCGTTGTATATTTCTATATTTATTTAAATTTTATATATTTTTTTCTTAGCCCCGGGAACAGATACTGTATCAATATCATGAAACCTAGTTGACGACTGAGTAGCTAGCAGACGATCGAAATAGCCTGTTTGTCTGCTCTGACTATGTTCTATGCTGCAAGATATGAGAGCAGGAATGGATTTCATCTTGCCCTAACAGGCAAGTACTACCATAAAAATTACTCCAATTATCTATGTAGCCCACCTTGTTTTCTGAGCACCACTTGGCCATCCAGGAGTTTAGTGAGCATAACCTGCTGTAAGTTACATCATTACGTCACACAGGGTCTTTTCTATGACCCTACTACACCTATTGGTAAATTAATTGCCATGTAGTAATGTACTTTAAAAAAAAAAAACAGTGACTTATCCGGTTAGTCATGTTGGACTGCTATCATTTTTTAACACAACTGTATATAAAATGTATAAGCAGCATATTGTTGTTTGGTATACAATTTCCAAAATTTTATTTTGTAATGAAATTCTGTCTTTTAAGTTTAACTTCTTCATCAACATTAAATTAATCTGATCTTCTATTTAACTACATGACCCATAATCCTGTTGAAGGCTACTAGTGCTGAACAGTGGAATTTTACTTGTGATTATGGCTAGCTGTAAAGGCTGAGTGGGCAGCGGCTCACTACACTCTCTTTAAACAGAGTTTCAAGTCAATACACGGACATTGTAAGTTACATCATAAGACGCAATGGTCTGTAGAATAACAACTCAGTGTAATACAGTTTAACATCACATATTAAAACCGTCATCTGTAAACACTTAAAAATAATTTTTTAAATGTAAAAGAACTGCTTGCTTTTGGATTAAGACGTTGCACTTTTCATCACTTCAACACACATCACATCCTAGCTCTGTCCAATAGATCTTTAAACACCTTAGCTTGTTTTGGGTCTTCACCATCAGCCAGTTTTGGCCGGTTTTGCTCTAGCCAATCAGAGGAGTGGATCTGATGTCGCAGTGTCCCTATTAAAGAATCCAAAGTTTCTGAGATAGGGAATGTTTGGTAGGTAATAACTGGCTGTTGAAAGTCATCATCAGACAATAACAACTTGTCACGTGCAGCACCATTACATTCTAAATTCTCTTTTGTGGTTTTATTGAAGGCTTCTATTGTTGTGTCTTTGTTGTTTTTGTCCTCTGTTGTTCTGTTCTTCTGTGTTTGTCTGTCATCCTCTTGTTTGCCTGTGTTTGTACTCTCACATTCAGTCAGGCTGCTGCACTGAAGCTCCTCTATAGTCTCTTTGATTCTGTTTAGCCCTGTGTAAAGAATAAAGTAGCATTAATTGGAAGCAACAGAAATTTTAAACACCGGCAAAATACAAAAAAATTAAACAAGTACAGTATAAAAATCTATTGAGAGAAAAAGACCTAGTTGGAGGCTGTGGTGATCAACAGAGATGATGATCCGGAACCATCCTGGCGAAGAACAGCTAAAAGACTGACCACAGCTGAGCAACACCCGGTGTTTCAGAAAACACCTCCATATGCGTAGCTCTTCTGCAAATGTGCGCTCCTTTAGGTACTATTAAAAGACACACAAAAACATGTTCATACAGCAATAATAAGGATTTTTTCAAAGCATATAGTGGTATGAAATAGTTTGTGCATCCCTGATAATTTTCATGATTTTCCTTTATAAATCATTCGTTGTTAGGTTCAGCAATTTCAGTTAAATATATCTATCACACAGCAGACAAACACAGTGATATTTAAGAAATGAAATGAGGTTTATAGGATTTACAGAAAGTGTGCAATAATTATTCAAACAATATTAAGCAGGTGCATAAATTGGGCACCCGAACAGAAAAAGTACATCAATATTTAGTAGATCCAACTTTTGCAGAAATAACAGCCTCTAAATGCTTCCTATAGCTTCAACGAGTCTGGATTCTAGTTAAATGTATTTTAAATGGAAATTTAACACAAAACATCAGCAACTTGAGTTTAAATAAAGATACAGTATAATCCAAACATGTAGATAGATCATAACATTGATTAACAGCACTAAATAGCTATGAATATCCACTGTGATGTTTGTTTGTGATTCCACATGCATTATGAAGACAGCATACCTTGCTGAAGTCAGCCCAGATAAAGAGACCTGCACCCCTGTGGAGGTATGGAATGCTAAACCTTTTTAGCATGGTTGACACATACTGATGGGATTCTTGCAGTCGGCGTCTATTCTCAGGAATAAACACATTATTCGTCCAGTCTAAAAACATCAGCACATGAACACCTTACATCAGATAGATGTTCCAATGGCAAAACCATGACTGTATAAATAGGTTTAATAGTAATGGTGAAGACAGCAACATAGACAAAACTGTAAGGAGTATGTAATACCTCGATCCTTCAGTAGCTGAAACACCTGGTGCTGTGTTAGACCTGATACTCCATGAAAATAGCTTAGATGATCAAGAGCCTCTATTAAATCACTGCTCTCAGAATAGACTGTACCCACACGTATCCCAGACATGGCAAAGTCCTGCGAACACAAAACGCAGTGTGATGTTTATACAGTATAACAGATAGGGCAGGAACAACCCTAGTCAGGGCGCAAATCCATCATAGGGCGCACACACAGACACACACACCAGCATCACAAAAACTTTCTTTAGATCCAAGCCTTTTAGATACATTTTTATCTGGTTATGGCATATCATAGCCTGTCTTCGCATCTCTTGTGCTCTGTGGCATAGTGTTATGCTGACTTTTTAAGTTTAGAAAAAAACAATACATGATTATTTTTCTAAAGTATATCACACTAGAAGTACAGGGGTTACAATGAAACTGCAACACCTGGTTTTAGACCACAATAATTTATTAGTATGGTGTAGG
>JAOUQV010000009.1:5002500-5014718 GCA_028565295.1 Aspidoras spilotus | reverse complement strand
GTCCAATTTAGCCATGAAACCTCCCACACTAAAATGACAGGTGTTTCAGTTTCATTGTCTAACCCCTGTATATATGTATGCATGTATGTATGTATGCAGCACACATGTGATTTCCTCACATTGCTCTTTTACCTGAAACTACATCTTTCATCTGATCCAGGACCAACAATTATCATATCCAATCAGATGTAGTCTCTCTATGACATCCCTACTACTTCCCCAATCCGATTTAGAATACGCATGCACAGCGGGCCCAATAAAAAACTTTAATTTATTAACTTTCAATAATAGCTATCAATAAAGAACAATTTTCTAAATATTTTTGTAGTTTGCTAAAACTAAAACCCCTTAAACAAAATCCCAAACCTAACTCTAAAGCCTAACCATAAATCTTTAACCTTTTTTCGGTTTAAATCAGATAGTAACAGACAGCACCGTGCACGTGTTTAGAAGTTTTAACATGGTCAATGTTGTAGTTATGTCAAAGACAGACGCTAATTCTGTATGAATATTGTAGTTATTGATTATGTATAAGCTTGTAGGATGTAGTTCCAAGAGCAAGAGCAACCCGGGTAAGTCAGAATGTCCTATGCATACATGCATGTATGTGTATGTACTTGATGAACACACAGGAAACTTATACTGAGTAAATATCCTGTCCGTATGGATTCTTACCATCAGGATCACAAAGCACAGCTGCTATAGCGGAAAACAGAGAGCCAGCACCATTTATCACAACCACCTAATAAGACACACGCACAACACATTCGTCTAGGGAAAAAGAAATTCCTAGTATAACCAAAAGAGCATAGTCTGCTGATGGTGCTAAAAGTATTTAAAAAAGACTCACATTGTCAGCTCTTAAAGGCTTTGGAGCATGACAGTGTTCTGACAGGAACTTCGCTACTTCCTCTCTCAAGCTGTGGAAATAAGAATCCATTCAGCCCTTTTATATGATTATAATCACATGGCTCTTTGCATGAAATGTTTATTTTTTCAAATAATTAGCAACGCAATGTTTATCCTAATATGCATTTAGGCATAAAAGATTATAAAAAGATTGATAGTGTTCACACAAGCGATGGCCCTTCCAGTCTGAATACTCCAGCAGGCAAGAATCCACATGTAGCATGTCAGCCTGTGTCAGCTAAAGAAATACCAGAAATAAATTAGAACATTTACAGGCTTAAAAAAAGAAATCAAAATAATAAGAAACATCACATGCACTACCTAGTGATGTTTCTGGTTCATGAGGGTGACACATTTAAGGAATAAAGAGTGTTATATTTTATAATGGTAAGCTTTGAAGCAATCTTTATCGGGGAGGGTTACTGCATATCAGGTTCTTGACACATCTTTTTTTAATACATATCTATATTTATAGGGTTGGAATTTTCCAGGATACCCCACCCCTTCCACAGATATTAAGGATTCACTGAATAGCCAGTTTCAATCTAGTGCAATGATTACCGGATATTTTGGACAATGCCATACAAAAACACAAATTAAAGAAAAATATTTAATAATGTTTAATTCTCCTGTACCGTTAAAGATAATTTTTTTAACTAAGCAGCTTTGGTTTCTTCTTGTGACGTAACACATTACAATGACCCTATTTTTCCTAAAATTAGTCACCTGTCTGCAGAATTTAACCAGGCTTCATCTTGTTGGTTTATTGTTTATTGATTTAACATCATTTCAGCATCAATGGCTATTCAATGACAGGACCAAGGTTATATAAATATTCAAGGTTATATAAATTGTACACAAGTTACAGCAATTTGGCATCTTCAATTCACCTATAAAACACTTAGAGGAAACCCATGCAAACACAGGAATAACATGAAAAATTCCAGTCATCCCACCTAGGGATCAAACCCAGGTCCTTCACCTTCTTGGTATCAAATATATATATATATATATATATATATATATATGCCAACATAATCCTTTGTTTGAGATGACATTAAAATGTCTTACCCGTTTCTGCAAAATGTCATAGCATAGCTTGTTCTCGCTTGTCCCCAAATTAATAATGCCCTAAAACAGAAAGACAAAAAAATAAAAGACAAGAAAGACAGGTAGCATATGATAATTGAAAGTGCCTCCAATTTTGCTGGGTACATCAAAGTAGTCCCTTATATAAGGCGTTGACCTGCCCAGTGCACAGCAGAAGGTAACATTTGTTTGTAAATAGAGTGAATTTGTGCTAAGATAATTGACGTTGGAGGTGTGGTGCTAATGTTTAGCAACAATTGCACTTGTTAGCTCTTCCCATACCATGGTATGACGGGTGTACATAAAGTATAGGAACCAAATATAGCCAAATCTCACACAAATGTTTTTTTCCTGATTCAAGGCAAATGTAAAACTAGCGATGTGAACTAGCTGGGCTGCTTCAGTGGAAATTTACATGTTTGCCACCTTGTGGAGACTTTTTTTTATCATGTGCATGCTGTAATTAACTAACCCATTATTTAGCAAGATAATCCTTATCTTATATTATATGACAGGTCTGTAACACTATGTTTAGCCTTTAATCAGTAAAGGCTAGTAAAATGTAACTAATGTTAACCTTATAACATTTTATAACATTAAGACATGTGTGGCAAAAATTTGGGTGATACCAACATCAATATTAGTGTTGGGGTCATGCTTGTCGGCATGGTACAGTGTGAAGCCTTCATGAAGAAGTCCATGTTGCTGCCGGATCCTGTTGCCCCTGCGGGATAACAAATTGCTGTGCTGGGGTGTCGTTTCAAGCATGCTGGGTAGTAAAGTGATTGACGAAGAACTAGAACCTGAATCTGAAAAACTGAGAGGCACACACAAAGTCACCAAATCAGATGCTGCTCTATTGCAGGCAGAGGTTGGTATGCTGGTGTTTCCATCCTCAGCTCCCTCCCTCAGACTGTCCTTTAGCATTCCAGAAACAAATGCAGAGTGGGGAAGCACTGACACATCATCATCCGTTTCAAGCATCATAGCATTGCTTCGTCCCTGTTCAAGTGTGGGGTCTTCCAGCACGATTGTGGAGACACTGGGGAGTGTGGCAGTGTCACAGGGAAAAGAAGATGTGGAGGGTAATGTTAGCTCTGACACAGTTGAACTGGGGTCAGAGGTTCTATTGTTGCTGCTCCCCTGCTCTGATGTCCTCCTGGCTGCACCGAAAGCCCCTGCAAGTATGGAAACAAGACGCAGCTCATGCTCCCTCTCCTTTTGAACCCGTCTCTCCTCCTGATGCTCCCTCTTCCTTTCAGCCCGAGCCTCCTGATGTAGCCTCATTTCCTCTAGAGATACATATCTCTCCTCCATGACACGCTGCCAATCAATAAAACTTGCCAATGCCTTCTCTAACAATCTCCCGCCACTGCTTGTGCGTACCGACCTACAGCGCTTTCTCTGACGGAACCTGCTGGAATATTTTGGATCTTTCAGGTCAGCTTGTGTGCCTCTATCTACACTGGCCACAGGAATTGGTACTGGAGAAGTTTCTATTCCATATGAGCCGGCCACGTTATGGTCACTGAAACCTACAAAGAACATTAAAAAACATAATTGTATACCATTACACAAATTGTGAATGAAAATAACAATTAAAAAATAATCCAAAGCCTACTGTGGAAAGAATGGTGCAAGAAGAATGGTGCTGGAAGCAGTTAAAAAAACAAGCTTCTCATAAAGGAAAAGCCTGAAAAGGTACAGAAATCGATTAAAGATGACCAGATCACAAGAATTCCCAGCATGTTATAAATATGGAATCCGAGAGCATGGTCGGTCATGACATGTTGCCCCTGGAGCAAAGAGAATTGAGTGTCATGTCTTTGAGTGTCAAGTTTTGATGGGGCAAAATATGCCACATAATTCCTGCTCATGGAATCCATGTGATTTGGTTTTTATTCTGGCTGTTATTGTTATATTTTGCCAATATAAACATTGTTTTTAAATCGTGTTACTTTAAGCTAGATAATTTGCAAATATATTAGGTCTACTCAATAACCAAGTTATTTGTCAATAACAAAGATATATTTATGAATCGCATGTTAACACAAATATTTGAACAGCCAATCACATGGCCGCAACTTAATGCATTCAATCATGAAAAGGAGATCAAGGCAACTTGCTGAAATGCAAAGCAAGAATCAGAATAAAGAGGAAAGGTGATTTAAGTGACTGCTCTTGAGTATTTCAGAGACTTTGTCACACAACCATCTCTAGGTTTTACAGAGAATGGTCAGAAAAGACAAAATATAGAGTGAGTGGCAGTTGTGTGGACAAAAATGCCTTGTGGATGTGAGAGGTCAGAGGATAATAGACAGATTGGTTTGAGATGATAGAAAGGCAACGGTAGCTCAAGTAACCACTCATTACAAACAAGGAATGCAGAATAGCACCTCTGATGAAAGTATGCCACAAAGAATTAAAGCAGTGCTGAAGTATATGCTGTTAACACAAACTAAAAACAGCAATAACTGTTAACACTCAAAATTTTGAGTTCAATTAATTCTAAATACTGCATTAAATTAATACGATAATAGCTGTATTATTTTAACATATATAAATGCAAACTTAATACTTAATTTAACCTGCAAAATAAGGGGGGAAAGTCTATCTAAGCAGACTCAGAAGGCCTTTTAGATCCAGGGCTTTTTCCATGTTTGCACTGCTGCACTTTACCAGAGGGAGACCATCATGTGTGGCCAGCACACTCCACTCCCTAGGATTTTCTGCCTTGGCTACAGCTGATTTACAATCCGAATCTCCTCACCATCTGCCTTCAGCTCTTCCAGTTTTATCATCATGAGTTCTTCCACCTTGGGCGGACAGCTGATGCTGAATGGAGAGTCGGAGGAGCTCAGGGCCGTCTGGTGGTGCATACCAGAATTCCCCCAAAGAGCACAGTTTGATGAAGAGGCAGTGGGGCGACTGTTCAGTACGTAATCTATGACTTTGTAAAATAGATATTAACAAGGCGAAGTTGTATATTATGTGAAGAATGTAATAAATATATATTGCTAAAACGCTAACTAAAAACTGCTATAACTGATTATACTTAAAATAGAGTTTAATGAATTCTAAATATTAATTTAACACAATAATATCTGTACTACTTCACCTTAAATAAATGCAACCTAGATACTTAATTTTAGCTATGACTTGCTGTGATGGGGAATAGAATATACTTATTTCAGTAATTGTAAATTCATGATTCTGAGAGTTAAAAGTATAATAATGTGAGAAATATATTAAGGAGCCTTGAAAATAAGGCGAAAAGTCCATCTACGCAGATTTAGATGGACTTTGAGATCCTGGAATTTTTCCGTAGGCCTGTTTTCACTACTGCACCGTACCTGAGGGAGACCATCCTGCGTGGGCAGCACATTCCACTCCACGCTCTCCAGGATCTTCTGCGTCCGCTCCAGCTGATTTACAATCCGCCTCTGTCTCTTCCTCCGAGCAAAGCGGATCTTCAACACTCAGTAGCTCCTCCTCACCGTCTGCCTTCAGTTCTTCCAGTTTTATCTCCATGAGTTCTTCCGCTTTGGGCGGACAGCTGAAGGTGAAGGCGGAGCTGGAGGAGCCCGGGGCCGTCTGGTGCTGCACGCCAGAATTCCCCCAAAGAGCACAGTATGATGAAGAGACGGCGGGGCGACTGTTAAGTACGCGATCTATGACGTCGTAAAATCTGCGCGCTCTTGCGCCGCGCGGCGTCTGTTGGTTCTCCTTCATGCGTCGGTAATCGAGTTTCAGCTTCTTGATTTTCTCGCGGCACTGGTCCGCGGTGCGATAGATGCCCCGGTCATGCAGCGCCACGGCTATGCGGTTAAAAACGTGCTGGTTACGGAGGCAGCTCTCCAGTTCTAACTGGACTGCTTCATCCGACCAGAGCTGTAAAAGCTCCACCACCTCTGGTTCAGACCAGTTGCTCCCGCGTTCATACTTTTTGGTTGGAAATTCCATCCTAATGCTCACAAGAAATAGTTAACGTATATTAAATGCCAAACGATTCTCGAACTAGCGCGTTCGTTTTATGTTTAACTATTTCATGCAGAAACCTCGTTCATGGAACAAAGCTCATAACTCTAATATACAGATACAGTATATGTCGCATACAAGATAACCTTGTTTATCAGTTGCTGTGGTTTACGAATTTTTACTTCCGGGTTTGTTGCACATGCGTGCTGTTTTTATTCCGGGATAACTTTGGCCCGTGTTAAAAAACAGAACGGAGCTTTTCTCTATTAGACCAAGTGCCATATAAACAGAATCCCTAATGCGTTACGAATCCCTACATAGTGTACTAAAATTGTTTTACTATCATTGCCAAGCACGCTTCGTAGTGAAAGATGTGCTGTCTAGAAGAGCCATTTAGGATTCAGACCTGAAGCTCGGCTTGGCACAACAGTACCCTCTAGTGCTCATTTGTCTGAGGTCACACAGAAATTACCAATGTCGCCCCACCCGAGACTCGAACCCGGGATCTTCCCAGCCTAGAAAAACTGGAAAAGAGTTATTTGGTTACATACACTGCGCCATCGTGCCTCCCATAGTGCACCGTGAACAGCCAAATTTAGCACCACACTCTATAAAAAATTCACCCAGAAATGGAAATGTAGAATGGGTTGGTAAAAGGGTGGATAATCAACTCTTCACAAAAGTAAAGCAAAAAAATTAATGAAAGTAAGAATAAATGAAAGTAACAAAAAAGCCAGTGAGTAGCTTCAGACCAAAAGCGCACAGTGTACCCTCACTGACGCCGTGGTATGGGTTCAAACACTACCCTCTGTTTAAATGGGTAGATTTGAAATGAAAGTACTTGATTTGTTTGTGTTATAATAGTCCAACCCATTGCATTTCAACATGGGGGCATCTGTTGCTTCACTCTTTTACTAATAACCATTGAGTCCATGAGTTTCCTTCCCCCTGGCCTGCCATGTTTACCATTACCTATTGTTTTACTGACAGTCTATAAATGACTGGAGTAGATCAGTTTCTGGAGCTCTTATTCTTGAATAATGTAGGTTTTAACAGACCTCGATAATCTTTCTTTGTTTCATTTCTTTGTTTTATGCACCAAATGTTTTCTATTGGAGGTCTGGACTGCAGGCAGGTACACAGACTCTTCTTCTGGGAGCCCAGCCTAGAAAAACTGGAAAATAGTTATTTGGTTACATAAATCAAAATTTAAAATTCGCAGAACAAAGTCCAAAGGCCTGCATCTTTGGTGGTATGGGGTTGCTTTAGTGCCTATTCAGCGGACAGCCTGAAAATCACTATTAACGCTGACGAGAAAGGAGAGGTTTTAAAACATGTTTCATATTTAAATTAGATAATGCCACATACTGCATCCATCACAATGCGATGGCTCCTCATAAGAAGAGTCCTGGTGCTGAACTGTCCTGCCTGCAGTCTAGAATTTTAAAGGTAAGGTAAATTTGCAATAAATTTATCTAAAAAAAAAGCTATGAGTGCCCTGTCATTATGTACAAATTGCTAGGGGGTCCTCCAAATTGTGTTAAACCCTTTTAATTTTGCACACTGCAGTTGTTACAAGACCCTATCAAGGGCGTCAATACATCACAGCATTACAGCAATTAATTCCCAATTTAACAACAGCATAGATAAATAATATAGGCAGAAGCAAGAAAAAGAGAGGCAAGATCCTAGCAATGAGCAATCGTGTTATGGGACGATGTTGCCACCCCGTACAAAAAACAGAAAACGCGGATGGAAATGCAGGGAGATTTTATTTATCAAAAACCTTCATAAAACTGAATTCATTTAGAGGATTTTACGTTTAGAATTTTGTTCTGCTGTGAGACTTTAAGCACAAATTAAAAGCCAGTCAGATGAGGATAATTTGTTTAGTTGATTCATTTATCTGCCGGCAGCACAGAGCTGCAGTGCATAGTGCTGCTGAATCACAGCAAGAGGTACCCAGGTTCATCCCTGGGTTTTGTGACCTGGAAATTTCTCTACTGAGTTTGCATTCTTCTCCCTGTGTTTTCCCTCCCCGGGTTTTCTACAGTTTCTCCACTATTCGTCCGCATTACAAATACACGTGCTGGAAGCTTTAGCACCCCTCATGCTTCCTGATGCTGACCAACTTTTAGGAGAGGCTGAATTCATTTTCCAACAGGTAATTGGTGTCTTTAAAGTGGCCCTTTATGTATTAATGTGTGTGTGTGTGTCCCCTATGATTAACTGGCACCCTTTCTAGGTTTGCTTTTGCCCTTGTGCTCAGAGTTGCCGGGCACCCATGTGGATTAAGCAGAAGATAATAAATGAATGAATCTTTTATCCAATGTGTCATCTGGAAATTTGACATATAATGTCATATAATCTGAAAAAGTAAGCATTAGTAATACATTGCTATGATCAATTTTAAAAGTCATGTGTTATTATAGGGCTGTAACAAAGTAAAGAATTTCTAGTTAAATTCAGATAGAATTGTAAATAGCCCTTTCTTGAATATATGTCGTGTTATACAGTATTTACTTGTAGTTATTGTAACTCATACTCCACATTCAGTGTGTCACTAAATAAATAGCACACGCGTACGACATTTTGATTTTAAATGTGGGGGTGAACAGAACTTTAGTTCTCTGAGCTCGTTTTAGTTTTATATTGTTACTTCTAAGTTAACTTTTTTCCTTTGTGGTTCCCTGGTTGTAAAGCATGTAGCTTTGGTCGGTCTCTATGTGATATATCGTAACAATGTCTTTGTACTGACCCCCATCCTCCAACTGCCACCAAATACCTCCGTGCACACACATAATTGCCGGTTACCAGCATGTCGATTCATGTATACGTTAGCGTGAAATAACGGTGCAGACAATTCGTTACCTAATATTGGTTGCTAATTTGTAAAAAAAAAGCGGATAGTTAATAACAACGCTTTGGTCTGTCTTCTGTAACCTGTCGGTAGATGGCGCTAAATGAAAACGGATCGCAAATACACTCGCGTCATGACGTATTTCCTGAGATTTGTAGGCCAGGTCTAGTGACAAAGGATGGAATGTAGATTCGGTGCTGATGCTGCACTGTTAACTTGCACAGTGCTGTCTATAACGTGTACAGACCCTGATGCAGTTTTCAAATGAATTTTTATAAGGTGTACCACATGGTGTGGACTCACTGAAATGAGGAGCTAAAGAGGATTAGAAGAAAGCAGCAATTAAAGTTTGCTGATCTAGATCGCGATGCTGAGTTCGGGGCGGATGGCTCGGAACGCAAGCGCATGGAGGTTCCCCAATTCCGGTCCAGATTCACGAGCGCGTTTGGGTTCAAGGTTTCACAATGAGAAAGTCCTCTGGCGGAGCGGCGGAGACACGGAATAGGAGAAGTACAACACGGCAATTTCCGCAGTGAATAACGGAACCGACAGATTAATTATATACCGGCTTTCTTTGTGCTTTACTGAGTAATGTAAGGCGCGCGCGTGTATGGAAAGGCGCGTGTCCGCGGGCGATTAAAAAGAGGAATTTAGTGAGTGACAGCGTGTGAGCTGAGACGACTCTGTCTGTTTAATATAGTGCACTTCCTATTGCAGTATTGTTCATACGCCAGAGGCTGGTGCTCAGTACACTTATTACAACTCACTGACTTTCTCACTGACCTCATTTAATATTTAAATCATTATTACAATATAACTGGGAGGCGGATATGTTTCTGACTGGTCCTGAAGACGCAACGGGTGAGTTTGCAGCCTTGCTTCCTCTTTACTCTTGACACTAATCCTATTTATTTATTGTTTAAACTTTCAGCCTAAACACATACACACAAGCTATGCATTCCTTGTGAAGACCGTCCATTTTGTAAAAAAATGCCTAAACCTTAACTTGTATCTTATAGACGTCTTATGTTTTACTTAATTATAATAGAGAATAAAGTGATATTCATTCATAAAAACCTTGTGATGATAACTAAACTAAATAAATTCTGTTGTATGAGAATAATTACTTTTTATTATATTAAATATATGATGTCTCTGTGGCTTATTACAATGTTATTTTGACCATACATTACAAAAAATATACAAATTGAGATTTACATATCAAAAGTATTGGATTGCTTTAGACGTGTTTTCAATAAAAGAATGTTTTTAGAAAAAAAAACTAATCAAATTGGAAATATTTCTACTATACAGGTGCTGGTGAAAAAATTATTCCTTAATTCCTTTCAAAAAGGGAAACTTGTAAACTATAAACATTCATTACACACAGACTTAATTTCAAGTCATTATTTCTTTTGATTTGACAATTATAAATGACAACTAATAAAAAAAACTAATTCAGTATTAGAATTAGAGTTAGAATATTACTTCAGACCAATATAGAAAAAAGACATGGCGTGACATGGCGTCTATCAGTCTGTGGCACTGCTTAGGTGTTATGATAGCCAAGGTTGCTTCGATAGTGGCCTTCAGCTGTACTGCATTGTTGGGTCTGGTGTGTCGCATCTTCCTCTTCATAGTACAAATAGATTTTCTATACTGGCCAATTAAGAACAGGGATACATACCATCGACAACTAGGTACTTGTAGATTTGGCACTGTGTGCAGTTACTAAGTCCTGTTGGAAAATAAAATCAGCATATCCCAAAAGTTGGTCAGCAGCAGGAAGCATGAGGTGTGCTAAAACTTCTTGGTAGACAGATGCATTGACCTTGGACCTCAGAAAACACAGTGGACCAACACCAGCAGATGACAATCTCCCCCACATTTTTAATGGTTTTGTTTCACAATCCTCTTCAGGATGCTCCCTATTGCTTGTACACTTTTCTACTAAACCCTTTCCTTTGCTTTGCCTCTGTATTAATGTTCATGGACACAGAGATCTGTGAGCCTCTTCAACAACGGCCTTTTGTGATTTGCCATGCTTGTGCAAGGTGTCAGTGGTCATCTTTTGGACAACTGTCACAAATATATACTTACAGGCCACTTTATAAGGTACACTTTGCTAGTAAATGGTTGGACTCCTTTTGCCTTCGAAACTGCTTTAATTCTTAATAAATAGTAATAAATGGTAATAAAGGGCTAGACATTGTCAGCAACAACACTCGTGTAGGCTGCTGAATTAGTACTTATAAAAATGTACAAATTGTACCACTTTTTATATAAAAACACACCATACTGCCTTCAGTTTGGTCATGATTATTCTAATATTTTATATATCTTTATGTAGAAACAGTATTTTTATAGCATCTGTGCCTTAAATAATGTCTTGCATTTACCTAAAGCTTACCTAAAAACTGTTCAGTAATTAGCTGGTAAATTTTATTGAGTGTCTTGAAGAATCTGAGACAGTTCTTCTGGAAAATTTAACGGTCACACTTGCTTTTTGTTGCTGTAAAACCCAGTAGTCTTAATTATGTTTTATTGTCCTCAAAGTGCTCTATTGTTTAATATTTTGCTCTATTTATTCGCATACATTTCTATGTAACATTTTATGTTCTGATGAAAATGTATTGTTTTGAAATACAATATATATTTCTGTACCGACTTATTCTTGCAGAATTCATCTATGAATTTATTTCCATGAAAACAATAATGTGCCTAAGATTTTCGCACAGTACGGTTTATGTTTTTATTCCTTTAGTGATATTTGCCCCCCAACAAATGTATGCTGCCACACAAATTCATTATCTTGCCTGATGTTTTAATGTTTAGCAAAAACCTTGATGATGTAATAAAACTGGTTCTGTGTGCTGGGTGTCTGCCAATAATGGTTGTCTGGTTTTTTATTATATTGCAGGCTGATGGTTTTGGTAGTAGAGCAGAGAATATAGTGATGACATCTTTGTTAAAAGCCCCGCTCCTGTATAAAGACCATTCAGAGGTAAAAAGAGGACAAAGGATTATGTTTAGCCTTAGTATACCACTAATTAGAGAGCTGTGTTTAAAGTCCTAATGATAAAGCAGCACCTTGAAATCCAACAAGCAGAAACATTTATTTACACCATAAATTACCTTTGGTGCATGTATGTGATTAGAATTGTTATTAGTCAGCTACTAATTACTCTAATTACGTTTTAAAATTGAATGTGAATTATGTGCTTTCAATGTCAATTGTTAAAGGGATTTACACCATTTACATTTTGGTTTATAGTAGTTTTTTAAGGTAGAAATTCTTGTACCCTAATATACAGGGGTTAGACAATGAAACTGAAACACCTGGTTTTAGACCACAATAATTTATTAGTATGGTGTAGGGCCT
>JAOUQV010000009.1:4957714-4971603 GCA_028565295.1 Aspidoras spilotus | reverse complement strand
TATGTGTCATTCCCAAGACGAATTGACGCTGTATTGGCCGCAAAAGGAGGCCCTACACCATACTAATAAATTACTGTTGACTAAAACCAGGTGTTTCAGTTTTATTGTCTAACCCCTGTATTTGCCATAATGATAAACTTTGTAATGCACATACATATAACATGTAATCCTAATGTGAAAATCTGAAAGTCAGCTGTACATTTACACACGTGTGTCTGATCATCATGCGGTGAAGCATGAAAAGATTTCTTATTGAAATCTAAGAATTGTCAGTAACTGATGAGAGACATGAACTTCCATGCTCTGTAAGGCATTGCAAAAAAATAAATTATAGAAATAGTCCATAGAAAATGAATTCCATAATGAACTCCACTGGAACGGAGGTCCAACTTTAATTTGCTCCTAGAGCAACTGCATGCCTGGCATTTTAACTAAGATGCAACACCTTCTGGGGCACAGAGTAGAAGTCTCCATTGGCATCCCTTGTGAGAGATGTTCCTATTCATCATTACTTTTCAAATATTATTGATGAAAATACATTCATTTGTTCCGCTGCCCAGTTTTTTCCTCTGAAGTCTGAATCACTTGTGGACTGAGTGCTAAAGGTTGAACCGCAACTGAAACTGCACCTGGCAGTTCATCATTAATGCCATCTTAAAGTTAAATCTTACTACCTACACCTGGCAATATTTGAGCCAGATGTTTCCTCCAGCCTGAAATGAATCCCATTATCTCACTCTTGTCTAGAGCAAATGTGCATGCATTGCTATGAAACCTTTAAGTTTGAGCTCATTCTGTGGTTCATTACTTCACTAATATTGTTTACTGCATGTAATTTGGATAAAAGTTGTGAATTCTGGAGTCAAATAAATCACCCAAGAAGACCAAGTTGGCTGGAACGGAAATGTTCAGATGATTAGGAAAAAAAAACATTTATCAGAAATCCTCTATCTATTCTGTTTTATTGCTAAGAAAAGAATATGCACCATATTGTTCCAGTCATCTTACAGCGTCCGATGTGTTCCAGTCTGTTACATTAGAGTGTTTTAAAGTGCATAACATATATGCATTGCACTGGGGACTTTTCAGTAACAGTTACCAATAAATTGTCATAACTCAATAATTTGTGAAATGATGAGCTTGTTTGAGGGACGAGAATGGACACTTCTAGAGTAATGTATGCAGACTTGAGACAGGGTTGAGCGAAAAAAATCAATAGAAAAGTTTTATTAAAGTTATACACTCGTACAATAAGTTGCCTTTGATCTATCTCTGTCCTCACACTCTCTCTCCCCTCCGCCATGGTAAATGTCGTGGGTGAATGATATTAAATGAACAAGGAGTGCAATCACATTATAATTGTTCATGACTGGCCTGGGCGTGGAAAGCAGGGTGGCGCAGTGGATAGTGCTCTGGCTTAACAGCAAGAAGTTCCCGGGTCTGAGCTCCAGGTGGGGCTATTTAGGAAATATCTGTTCTGAGTTTGTATGTTCTTCCCGTGTTCGTGCAGGTTTCCTCCCGCATTCCAAAGACATGCATGATAGGTTAATTTGTGTCTCTAAATATACCTGTAGTGTGTGATTGTGTGTGTAGCCTATAATGGATTAGGATTAAGAGGGTATAAAAAAAAGAATGAATGGTATGGTATGGGTGTGCCTGGGTTCGAACGATTTGTGTTGAAAGGCAAATGACCGAGTTACAGTTTCAATTCAGACCAATTCAATGTCAATGGAGATTTTTATATTTTAAACTTAAAAGTAATAAAAACTAATAATCTGATTGAAAATATACCACAGTCGGCAGATTGTCTCCATAATGGTGCATGAACTGTATCTGTACGCTAAGCAGTATGGAATACATTTTTTTGAGTAAATCTGTGGAAGAATCATACAAATTAAAATTGAGTGGATTAAACTCATCATATCTGATTAATACAGTATGTCATAAATTACTGTCAAGTGCTTCCTATATAACTGTTAAGCACACGTACATGCAATAAGACTGTTAGCCCTATACACCCATGTGACATCCTGAACATAACACATTAAATTACAATAGTCAGGTTTAATTCATCGTTCCTGACAATTCTTCTCATTCTTCAAGCCAGAACAAACATTTATGCATCTCTCTTTACTGAACCCTGCTCCATCTCAATTGAATAATTTCTCCTCCATGACCCCTTCATTGACCCAAGCTGAACAGCTGTCTTATATTATCTACACCCAGACATAAGACTGCAGTTCTCGGCTGCTTCTCCGATCTGGCAGGCAGATTGATTGGTCAAAAAAGACTTCTCTCTAGAGACTTCAGTCCCCCAAGTGCTACTTCACAAACAGTTAGCTTCATCTAAATGCTCACCTAAATCTCTGGATAAAAAGTCTTTCCCTAATGTTATCAGACACTTCAACCCAGGTCGGTGTGTGATACAAGACAAACACCCCCCAACCCCTAGATTTGTCTAGGATGAACCTGATACATCAGCAGGGATCAAATGTACTTCCTTACTGCCCCCTTTCTGTGCAATAAACACTAACACATAGGAACGTTTCTGTATTGTAAACCAGCACCAAAAAGCCTGGAGCTATGTTTCCACTTTCTCATTAGAGTAATGTATTCTCAATGATTTATTCTGCATTCTGTTCGCATCTGTATCTGGCACAAAGCATTGGTCAGACAGAACGATATTATATAATGCCATGGCTCATGTTTATTAAATACCAACTTTAGCTACTTTGCATGTTCTGTTGTTTTGCATTTCTTCATTTCACATTAACGTCCCTCCAGCATGGAATGGACAAACAAGGAGAAACAAAATCTTTTGTCCTAACAAATTAAAAAAAATTAAAATCATATTAAACAAAATGAGTAATAAGTAACTACAAAAGTAAGACGGGATTATTTAAAGTAGACAAAGAGTTATAGAGATGATGCATAATAGTGACACGAGTTCAAACTGCAAATTTATATGTATGCAGACACACACAGGCCACTTCATTAGATACATCTTGCTACTACAGCACTGGACATCCTGGTGCCTTTAGAACAGTATAAATCCTTGATGTGCTGGAAAAATTCATCATAAATTTTGGCCCATATTTACATGAAAGAATTATGCAGTTACCCATAATGCAAATCTCCCATTACAATACATACCACAGGTTAGTCAACCTTTTTAGTTAACATCTGGAGAATATGGAGTCTATTTGTACACAGTGAACAGTCTCGTTCAAGAAACCAGTTTGGAATGATTTGAGCTTTGTAAAATGTTAATCCTGCTGGAAGTCATCGGTTTCCAGGTGGTCAGAGTGTGCTAAGAAAATATCCCCACCTCGTTACACTGATAAAACGATTTCATTCTGTTTGTACCATATTCAAACTCATATCATATAAATGCTTAGAACTTTAGACAAGGCAGCTTTCAATGTCTTCAGTTGTTTTCTGTTGACCATGTTTTGTAAGGCTACGTGGATTGTAGTCCAAGTTGCCTGTACTTAGAGGACAGGAGATGGTCATTGTCCCCTTCTGTAGAGCACCATTGCCCTTTATTTAGGTCAAACCACTCTGGCCATTCTCTGCTTCACAGTCTGCAATCAGCAAGTAATTTATTTGCACAACTGCTGCTCACTAAATATTTCTTCCTTTTGGGACCTTTTCTATAAACCCTAAATATGTTTGTGTGTGGAAATCCCAGCAGACCAGCAATATCTGAAATATGAAGACAATACTGTGCAGAACTGTCATTTCCAAGGTCACTTAAAATGCCTGAATTCATCATTTAAAAGCTCAGTATTCATCAGGTTACCTTCACCATGTGTACTTGCCTAAATGCACCAAGCTGCCGCATGATGTGATTGGTTAGATTTTTGCATTAACAAGCAGCTGAAAAACTGTACCTAATGAAGTAGCAGAAGAGCGTATGTATACATTCAGTCAGTTTCTTAGCAGGAAGGAAGCGCTAAAGCTCACTAGGAACCGGCCTGCTTCTGTTCATAAATATCACCAGCTTCTTATCAATTCTGTTGTTTTAGGTTAACAGGCCATATGTTTTAATCTATTATAATTAAAAGAATCAGTGTCAACTCACTCTGAGGTTTCATGAGCGCTTCTAACTTCTCCACCAGCATCATTACTTTCAGTAAATGTCTCAGTAAATCAGAGCTCTGCATATTTAAAAGGGAAAGCCATTTCAGGGCACACTGTAGGGACAATATAATGAGTAGGAAATAAAACAGGACACTTGCTCCTGGCAATTGTGTTGCATTCACTCTGAACAATATATAGTTACAGAGTCAGGGGGATATCCGTATAAGGACAGAAGATATACTCTAAAAACACCACCGGAATGAAAAATTTACAATACATTAAAGTGCCAGTTTTGTTTCATTAGCATGTGGCTAGTACTGTTGATAACCACTGATATTAACTCACAAAGGGTTAAATGCCTTTCTCTGAAATTATACTAGTTAAAGAATACTGACAGACCTACAAATCAGTCATGAATCTCATTGGCTCACTACCAAACATGCATGATGGTAACCTAACTTTGTTACCTGGCCACAGTGTCACATGTGATCATCGCAGTCACTACAGTAATATTTTGCACATCTCAATGTTCATATATAAAAAAGAGGTACTGTATACTGCATATCTTCTCCTGGGACCGCTACCTTGCGATAGTGGAGAAGCTTGAGTGTTCCTATGCGTCTGAGAATGATACAGTCTGAAGCTATGCTCCTAGCATGATCACCCTTGATGGTAAGTTCGAAGTAGAGGTTCCAGAAACAGCGATCACAACCACACTAATGGGGACTAGAAATCCATCATTGTTCACAATGAGGTGTATGCCGCGTTCAGCCTAGCACATTGATTCGACTGCAGGGCTGAGATTGGGACACTCAGTCAGTCAATTTATCCCTCAGAGCATTAATAGGTACTGAAGGTGTAGGAAATGACATTCTGCACATGTTATAGTGCACTACACTATCCTCAGCAGATATCAACACTTTGGACACATGGGGAAAATAAAAGGAATGCAACAGCAAGGTAATTTGGAAAGAAAAGCAATTACAGGAACACAAAAAATCACAAAAAAACAGACAAGTCATTGTCCTCAACGGCGACACTTATGGGAATTCTAAAAAAGGAGAACTCAAATCAAGACACTGACTACCAGTTGAGGAAGAGGAAGCCTTCAGGGCCAGCCAGCAGTCCATCACAGAAACATGCGGCTAATGCAGGCAGCACAATTAAGTCAATTACAAAAGAGGGAATCAGTCAAAAATTTTCAAGCACAGCTTCTGCAGAATGAAGAAATAAAAAATTAAAACCCGCTATCCCTAAAGAAATTTTACATATTGCACTCATTCCCACTAATCCATCAAGAGCCAAAAACAATAAGGTACAATAGGCTACAATGTCCAAAATTTTTACAAAAACTTTTGCAGAACAGGAGAAAAATAAGACAATGAAATCAGTGGTTTCAGTCAGGAAAACAAAAATAACAGATAAGAGCTTCAAATGATGATCAGCAAGCATCTATTTCTAATAAAAAGAATGTGATCACTAGTCATTCTGCTGATTTGAATTTAAGCAAATTTAGAAAAAAAAAATAAAACATCTTCATATTATCCAGTTTTGGGACAGCTACAGAAAGAGTAACTGATACTGGAATCTGCTTTTATAAAAGTAGTTTAGGTTCGTTATCATCAGGCATCCATGTTGGTATATTCATGATCCTCATCCTCCAGTCAGAAACAGAAAGACAGAGATGGCACAAGACAGATAGAGACACGCAGAGAGACAGAGAGGAGAGAGAGAGAGAGAGAGAGAGAGAGAGAAACTGGCAGGGGAGAGCTGCTGTGCTCTGTGCAGCCTGTGCTGATGCCAAAAGTCTAGTGTAGTTTGAGCTTAAAAGCAGAAAGCTCCATGGGTTCCAGGTTGATAACAGAGTTGTTGGAGAGTGGAGGTTGCGAATACATCAGCGTCAGAGACACCGGTTGCAACAAGTGCAGGTCCAGACCCTGGAACAGCGCCGACACGGCCAGCTAGAAACACCACACACAAAGAATAAAACACTCTTATCAAACACAAGAATATCCTTAGTAAAGTCTGCTGAACTTATAAACATAGACTAGATTTTATGTTAAAGGAAGACTGTACTGAGATATAAATGTAAAAGTACTGTATTTATTAACAGAAGTGGAAGAGCAGCTCTTAAATTCAATTTAAATGTAAGTGGGACACATTTTTGTAAGACCTTCAGCGTAAAAACAAACTTAAGACACAAGTTCTTAATAGTCATGGTAAAGCCTTCATTGTACACATGTGATATGTTTTACATCACCTGCACTAGCAGCTCTTCCAGGATTGAAATGTGTGTGTTGGAGCATGTGAAATTGTAAAATGTGCATTACAGTGGGATACATCCAAACCGTGGATGGGAAACACTGCTTTATGGAAGGTGTAAGAAGCCATACATCTTGCCCCAGTGATGAAATTTCAATAAAATTAATTTTTATAGTACTGAAATCTTGTTTTTAATCAATGTGTCAAATTCCTTTAGTGAAATTCGTAGATTTGTATTTAAAAAAATGAAAAACGGTTGTGTTTTTGCTGCAGAGACTAACCTTGCCCTGAGTGGTGGTGCAGTTGAATCCTGGGTTCTGAAGCTCAAGGCCACAGTCTAGACCCAGCCGATGTAGCAGAAGAGCAGTATGTGGGGAAGGAGCGGTTGCATCCTTGGAAAAAAAAATATATATATAAAGCATTAGTGTATTTCTAAAAATCATAACAGTTACAAAAAACAACAACATAACAGTTAAATAGTACATTTACGACATAGCCAGCTTTAAACAAAATTAGTGATGCACCAATACCACTTTCCCCTTCCGATACAATATCGATATCTGGCGATTCAGTATTGAGTATTGATACTGATAAAACTATATATATATATATATATATATATTCCATTACTGGTACCAATAAATCAGGGTGTTTATAGTGTTTAACACTTATTTAAAATATATTATTTTGATCAAGGCAGAATTTGAAATTAGCTATAATAGGCTTTAAACTGTAGCATTTACTAGTTGAGTAACTACACATTTGAAATATTTTGGGAGCATCAAACAACTAAATATGCACAATACCAAAACGAAAAGAATACTTGTCTTAACTTAAAAAATACAATTACTTTCAGCTTATGCAGCAATGATTTAAGATAAGAGATAAGATAAGCCTTTATTTGTCCCACAATAGAGAAATTCACATTCTCAGCAGCAAGTTACAGTGAATAGAAAAGGTAAAATAAGATTAAGTTCTTAAGAAAAAATAATAAAATATGTTTTAAAAATAAAAAACGCTTATGTTGTCTATACAATTATATTCAAAATACGAATGGTAAGACACCAGTGTGTGACTTTTAAATAAGCTGCTTTAACTTAATCAACATCATGTAAAGAAAATTGGTTTCTGTGTAACAGCTACTTACTAGACAGACATACAAAACATACATAAATATAACATTCAAGTACAAATTTGGTTTAATAGCATGTATGGTATTTGAGAAATGCCAGTGTATAAACAAAAGTTAATATGCATAAATCTATCAGAAAGACAAGTGGAGCTTTTGGGAAAAAAAAATGCTCAATCAATTTCTGGCTTAGCAAAAATTATTTTCCCAACATATTCAAGGTTTTTCTTAATTCAAGGTAGAATGTTAGCTTTTTCCACAAGAATCAATCTCTATGGCCTATTAAAATACCATAATCTGCTGGTATCCGTGCAGATACCAAAACAGTATTAATACAACACTAAAAAAAACCATTTTTTAAAGTTTTAAACAAAAATTTGATTTAATATAAAAAAAACCCAGTATCTTCACAGAATAAAACAGTATGCAATACTGTACAAGTTACCTGGTTCTGGATGCTCCTGAGGTTAAGCAGATGAACGTCACAGGGCAGCGCTGTGGCTAGTGGGGAAAAGGTGCGGAGAGGGGGAACCCCGCGTTTCTTTGGAATGACCGGCAGTGCCAGTACCTCATGGTTCAAGATAGCAGAGGTCATGTGACTCAGCAAAGAAGGGAAGCTCACTGATCCACTATCAGCAGCCTGTAGAAATATACAGGCAGCAATAAGCTTACACATCATGCAAATTATACGCTATTAAATAAACACTATTACCACCTACATAATACTATTTCACTGAACATTCATTGGCTTAAGAACATGAGGCAGGTGGAATGCGATCACTTATTAAATTTCCCAGTTGGTGCATATATCACAATCAACAGTCATATAAGGTGTTGACCTGTTCACTGAAGAAGGCAACATTCCTAGCTATATGTAAACAGAACAACTTGAGCATGTTTTAGCAAAAGCTACATTTATTTTTGGATCATGGTTTCACGGGAGTACCAAGAGTAGACAAAGGTCTGGAATTAATATGAGAGGCAATCATTGAACTAGTGAGGCAAACTGATAGAGCTGCTGAATCAGTCATGGGTTGACTTGTGTAAGGGTTTGTATATCTGTAATTGTTCAAACTTCTTGTGTTCCACATCCAGTGATGATCAAGAATAGTATATTACCAATATATCAGCTCTCAATTCTACCTGTATCCTGCCGCAGTTTATACATACAAAAAAGATATAGAAATTTGCAATGGACAAAAGAATAAATCATGCTCATCTTTCACACACAAACAGAATATAGCTAAGGTAATGGCCAGGAAAGGAAGTTAAACCTACTGACCTAAGGCTATAAACATCACAGCACCCTCTCTGCTGCTCTGGAAATATTACTACTTTTATGCTGTCTCCTAAAACATTAGCAATGATTTTACTTATCATCTGGCTGATTTGGGCAAAAGAGCCCAGAAGCTGCATGCAATATGAAGGAAGTCATTAAGAAAGAAAATGTGAGAAAAGGATCAATTGAAACTGATGAGAATGATACAAAATGAGAGACAGCATGTCTAAGTGAATCAGACACATGCAGGACCATTTACATTTAAATTCATAGCTCAAACCCACCAGGCAAAATACAACACAAGTGCAAAGAATTACATAGACACAACTTCACACAAGCATAAGCATCACCATGTCTGCATTACAATAAACATCCCACCTACAAGAGCATGAACAGAGCGCCACCTAATGGCTGAGAACTTTACTTCACTCACCTTGCTGCTGCTGGTCCGTCTCTCTAATAGGAGCCGGAAGCGGTTAGCTGTCTTCTTGTTATCCTTCAGACCTTGTCCGAGACCCCTGTTATCATCCTGCATCAATCTACGATCCAGAATCACCTCTAACTGACCTGTGAGGACCATATGAGAGGTACAGTGAGAAATCTAGAATTGTTGAGATTAAATTATCATAACCTATGCAAAGTACAGACAAATCTTTTAGAAATGGAGTGTACCGACCAGTGGCAAGGCTGCTGACTCCCAAGGCCTGGGCTGTGTGCAGGGATAGGCGGTACCGACTGTCCTGGATATAGGCCATAGTGGGCATGGGGTAGAAGTTGGCCTGAATTGGTATCTTCTTGAAGTATCTACGTGGTTGTATCTGTAAAAAAAAAAAAATAAAAAAGCAACAATTACATTTTAGTTCATCCTAATTTGTATTATATTAGGGTTTCTGCAGGTATTAGCAAGACTAATTCAATTACTAATTTAATGCCAATTTAATATAATGACATTATATATGTACACAACTAGCTTCCCAAAATTTGACACTGATGTCTGGTTGTTTATTTTTTGTGAACTGGTTTAATCTCTTATCAAGAATAGACACAAATGACCCAGCATTGCTAGCTGTAGTCAGTTTGTTCTTGGAATATGTGGCAAGTCTAAAATTAATAAAAGGAACTATATTTGTCCTACCACAGGTGAAATATTTAGCGATTTGGAAATTAGAAAACACTGCTGCGAACATACAACAATGTTTTTATTTGACGCATATGATTAGTGATGGATTTATTTTTTTTCCTACAAATTTAATGCTTGTTGGAATCAAATTATTAACATTTTAATTCCTTAATTTTTGAAAAATCCACTTAATGCATGATAATTATGTGCAGCCTGTCTGGAAAGTCCGATTGTGCATTTGCTTTGCTTCTCATATAGTTCAAATACTGATTATACATGTGCAATTAAAATAGCTTTTTTAATCAAACAACTTAATGTGCAGGGTTACAACATTGTTCACTATATTGATAAAAGCTACTGATGATGGAATAAATTCAGCTACTGTAAAAGATAATAAAACCTGAACATACTTTAGGTTAGAACAGTTTGAATTAGTCTTTAGTGCTTGGAATTTGTTTGGCCGCTTTCACTATACACCTACCTCCAGCTGTCTTCTGCATCTAAAAAAAGCCATTCATTCTGTATTGAAGCTGGTGTCAATTGTGGCCCTTAGTTAAAGTAGTACACTGTGAAGACTGTACAACATGGATGCGCAAGTATAATGGCTTACTTTGGATTTGGACATGTTTATCTCATCCTAAGCACCATGGACCAGTTTTAATATATGAAAATACTAGGAGTTCATTTTGCCTTATGCTGAAGAGGAAATGACCTTGAAAAGGGTTGTCAGTGAAACAACTCCTCCGAACACACCAGCAAGCAAGCAACATCCTGATTCCATACCAACAAGACTGGTTATTAAGTGGTCTGTCCAATCTCAGACATCCATTAAAATGAGAATTTGTGGAGTGACATAAAAAATTCTGTTTTAAACAAACTCATTAAAACTCATGAATGCAGAAGAATTGTAAAATGTAGTCCAGACAGAGTTTGTTGGATGTTAAATGCTTTACAATAGAGTAAACTATAAGTTGTATTTCTTATAGTTTACAATAGAGTCAACTATAAGAAATACAACTTATACTGAATATTAGTTCAGTAAAATCTTTCAGTTGGAATTGAATGTGAATTGCTCCCAGTGTTATTGTGTAAACAGAAGTAAACCCTATAATAAGTAGCAAACTTTTTTATACACATTATAACTATTACAGCTGTAGATATATAGCGAATAGAGAAGCAACAGAATGGACATGAATCAATGCTAACCTGGAAACCATTAAGGTCTGTATAGAATTTGTCCTCACTCTTGATGTCCGTGGCCAAACGCAGGACAAGCTCTTTATTATTCTGGTCCTTGATGTCCACCATTATAGTGATGTCCAACGACAGACCATCTACACCTAGGGAAAAAAATGCACATGTCAAACAGAACATGAACAAATGCTGATATGTGCCGGTATGCAAAATGAAAACAATTGGTGTGTGTGTGTGTGTGTGTGTGTGTGTGCGCGCATGCATATACATACCTGGCACATTGTGTATGCGAACAGTTTGCTGGAAATGCTTGTAGAATGCAACCACTTCAGAAAAGAGAGGACCTTCCACCACACGCACAGTTGGAGCCTCTTTCTGCACATAAGGCTGAAAGACAGACAAAACATGATTTCCACACAGCAGATAGCAAACTGCATGTCACTCACATGACTTTAAACGTTACTATTCGTGAAGGTCAGAATCTATAGAGTCCTTTTATATAACTAGCCTTAAAAGAAGAACTGCACAGCTCTCGTGATATCTTCAAAAATATAAGATACAAAAATAAGACAAAATACCTATTGAAATACAGGGATTACTCGAAACCAGCTCAACACCAGAAAAGTTGGAATATTTTCTAAAAACTATCAAATGTTATAATTTCACTGCAAAGAAACTCTTTAGTCTTTTTACTTAGGGAATTACAGTATTTTATAAATATAAAAACACGTATGCAAATTAAGTCTAAAAAGATTACAAAACTCTGTTTTGGGAGGTAATAAGATAATAGTTATTGCCACAACATAGTCCACTATTGCAACATACATTCAATCTGCAACTGAAATAAACATTTTTAAGACATTTAATTTTGCACACATGTAAAGTCTGCTCCAGACATCAATCTTAATGAGGTTATATTTATATTCATATTTAAGTTTGTCAGGGAAAACCCTTTGGAATTACCTGGTTTTCTGCAAGTTGTAGAGCTACTTTGACCTACAAATGGCACGCAAACTTTTTAGGTTTACTATTTCACAAGAAGTATCTGCTGATGTGAACTATGCTCCTTAAAAAGAGATATTCGAAGACTGATGAAACCAAGGTTTAAATGTTTGTGAAGAACATGCAGCACTAAGCATGGTGCAAAAACAGCACTGCATACCAACATAAAAACATTATCCCAACAGTGACTTACAGTGGTGGAAGCATCATTATTTGAGGCTGCTTTGCTGCTTTGGGAAGTGGACTGCCTGCCAGTATCAAGGAGGAAAATAAATTCAAGTTTTTCAAGATATAGAATAAAGTCAGGGTGGATAAACACCAGCTGAAGCTCAGTAGAAGTTGGGTAATGCCTTTTGAAGGCTGTTCACGCCAAATATCCAAAGTATATGGCTTAGCTGAAGCAGTTATGAAAGGAAGAATGGTCCATTATTACTGAACATTGTGCAGTTGTGATCGTAAACTACTTAAAATGCTTGTTGGAGGTTATTGCTGCCAAAGGAGGTTAGGCCAGTTATTAAATTCAAAGGTTCACGTACTATTTCCACCAGCACTATGAATTTTTTTTAATGGATGTGTCTAATAAAGACATGAAATATTATAATTATGTGGTATAAGGTTAAGCACATTATGTGTCTACACTTGGGACTTAGATTAGTTCACATTTTATGACCAATTAATGAAGAAAACCAGGTAATTCCAAGGGGTTTACATACGTTTGCTTACAACTGTGCATACTGTATGTAACCACACACATTTAGTCATGCATTAAATGAACATTCAAATGTAAGACATCTACATTGTACTCTTGATGAGGTAAGACCCAACTGAGACAGATAAATATACCCCACACTAAATGTTTTGGTGATGTTATGTAAAGAAACTTGGTAACCCTTTGCCTTTCCCTACAGGACAGCATGTGTCAGTTTTCTCCTTGCTAATTAAAACTGCTGCTTAATTAATATAATGACAATAATATCAAAAGCTGAGTACGTAATCATATTTCATTGTCACAGCTTTGTGGTGGGAGGTTTTGTAGCTATTCTTTAATGACTTGCATGCTTTCCACTGAACAAGTGCATATTTTCTTGCTTTGCGTAATAGCAACAAAATCTATAATGAATCAAATTACCAAAGCAATGCCATCTGGCAAAAAGAGGTAAGCTCCACTCTTGTCCTTGGAAGCACGAGTTCCATAGGTGAGAAATTGGATTTGGACCCGCACCTCTTGAGGGTCGTCCTTCCGCCGGATAGTCTAAAACATACAAAGCAAAGGCCATGCACAAACATCAAAAAAAAAAACAAAATCAACGAACAGTCTCAATAATTAGGCTACACATGCATATTGTAACTGCTTACTGATCTAACTCAACTGTTATCGAACAGGGACACATGCAGAATTACCAATCTGAAGGGATTCTTAGAGCTACAGATACCTGAAAGTAGTATAAAATGAGTATGCCAACGTGTACCAACACATTATTATAGTCTAAAACTGCATATTATTACAAGTGTACAAAGCAAAGACAGACTAATGATCTTATTTAATAATGGAAGAAAAGTAAAATGCAAAACACATCCATCATGTGCATGGCAAATAAGGACTCTGTCACTAATGCAAAGTATCTCTGATGAATTGATATTCTGCCTGTGGTCAAGCACAAACAAGGCCAAAATATATGAGAATAAGACAGCTTACCACATCTTTCTCTTATTGTGATTAGTGCAATAACAAAGAACTGTAATTGACATTTTATATTGTACAAACAATAACTGCCCTCTTAAAACTCTTAATCTCATCACTACACACACACACACACACA
>JAOUQV010000009.1:4766994-4780055 GCA_028565295.1 Aspidoras spilotus | reverse complement strand
TGACCTGTCTGTAGCTTGGTGTATAGCCAACTACACAATGGCCTTCCTGTTTTTTTGGCAGCAGGTCACAAAAAAACTCCAGATTGCAGTAAGAAAACGGCATTTAGTCAGGGCTCTAAAATACTTCAGGTTCAAAATTGCTATATGCGAAATGCCTAAAAGTCCTTAAATATATAAATATAAATAACTGTAAATAACTGGATTAGTCAACGACTTCAAATAATATCTTAAGAAAATGGCTGTGGCCAGTTGGTGGCCATACCTGGTGCCGAGTATGGTACCTCAGCCAATGGGAATGCAAGACGCAGTCTGAGGAGAACACTAGTGGAGGTGTTTAATACAGAATCTATTAGAATACACTGGCATACACAAAAACTACTGGCGGTATTTTCTAATCTAAATATTCATCCCTACTCTTTTTATCCTGTGTTTTTTGTTGCATATTAGAACGCAAACAACTTGCATCGCTGGCTTTCTGCTAACCATTTTTGAAAGGTAAAAGCCACATAGTTCTCAAACATGGTATCATATCATATCCCCCTTGTCACGTTTCTTGTTTGGTTTCTTGAAAAAAATTTTTTTTTTGAAGAGACATAATTCATGATGCTTCCTCCTGTTGAAACTCCGTGTTGTTTGCAACTAGTGTCACGAAACTAAAAAATACAACTTCGATATGATTCTTAAAAATTAAAAAATTAAAAATTAAAATTGACACCAAAGTGAGATTCATTACTTATTTCCCTTTTGAAGCTAAAACTATTTTTATTTTACATAAAATTACTGTTACATTTAGGAGCGTGTGCTAGCAAAGACATAGAGACACAGCATGCAAAATTGCTCTTTTATTCATTGTGAAGAAGTAAACATAAGCTCCGCAGCTAACACTGCTATGCTCTACCCCCTTAACCTCCCTAAGTTTATTCTTTAAGATAGCACACCCCAAGAGGGTAACTATACACAAATGAACTAATAAACGACTAAACTAACATTAACTAATATAACTAAGCATAATTAAAAACATTAAATAAATATTCACTAATAAATGCATAGAAACACATAACATAAAAACACTAAACATTAAACCGGTGCACTGCTGGTTTTATTATAGATTAAAATAGGGATGTCCCGAACAGGTTTTTTTGGCCCTGATCCGATTCCGAGTCATCTGATTTTGAAAATCTGCAGATACAGAGTCCCGGTCCGCTACTTTCTTAACACGTTAAAACAGAGAACAAATGCAAATAAACAGATCCAGAATGTCCCCTATTTTTATTTTATCATTTAATACTTAAAAACTGCACTTTTCTTTGAGGTAGCTTCAACAATCAAGTAATAACAAATAGTTTAACGGTATGAAGTAGCTTGATCGAGTAATAATAGTGCAGTCTTTATCTAGTAAAACTAGTGCATTTATGATTTTTGAATTAAATAAAAACAGCAGCTTAAATACCCAGCAGACATGTAAACAAATAAGAAAATAAAAGTGCAACCGTGTCATGAAGTAAGGCCAAGGTCCTATTCTGGCTAAAAGAATAAAATGTATGTTTTTCTAGATGAAAACATATCTACTTTGTAGAATTTGATCCTGTTCCTATTCTCATCAAGGATATTTATTCTCATCGACTGTCAAGTATCTCCACACAGCAGACATGTTTTGTGCACCTTCTGCTTAAACTGGTGCCGTATTCTGCTGCGGTTTACAGCAATAAAAAGTCGTGATCTGTTTATGCATGTTTATATGGAGGTGAGACACTTCTACTACGGTATTTATCTACAATAATAAGCTTGAAATATATAACACTGATATAATTACTGAAAAAAATATATATTCGATCCCTGAACGGGATGTGTCGTCCGATTTTGATCAAGTCTGAAACGACATGATCGGGCCGGATTTCCGATCACGTGATCGGATCGGTACGTCTCTAGATTAAAGAATATTAAGTAAATAGGCAAAATGTGCAAATAATTACTTGTATTTGCGATTAAGAGTTGTATCTAGGTATCCCCTCCTTGCGATTTATTAAAAAGCTGCACTGTCGGGTAATACAGTTATATTGCGGTGTCTACCGAGCTAGGCAAGGGTGTAGGCGTGGCTGCAGTTACCCACGATGCAAAGTTTGTAAATGTTTTCATGTTCTATTTTGTGCTTGTGTGTGTTTCATTAGTTAATCAATGTTTTAATGTGGTAGTTATAGTTCCTGCACTCTGTGTCACGTGTCCTTGCTGTTACGCTACAATATAACAGTGCAATTTTTAATAGTCGACACTTTTCTACCAGAAAGTTTATGGTATAGACATAAAACTTTACATTAAAATATGAATTAAATAATCCATTAGTCTCTTTACAAAAATGACTATTTACACTAATGTAATCGGCTTTACAAAATAGTCACATGCTCACACCTCAAGAGTTTGTGTATTAGAATCATCCACAATAAAGTTAAGTCTAGTGTTCACTAACCTGTTCACAGCGAATTACTTGCAATATATTCTTCATTTTAATAAACACCGGGTGCATTCAGCTGTTGGATGCTTAAATGTAACCCCAGTTATCTTAGCTGTCGTTAGCATTTAAGGCTCTTAAAGCAAGGATATGATGATAAATATACCAACATTATACGATCAGACACTTTATTGTATGTTTCAGTAATATTTATAGTGAAAATCTGCGTGCCGGTTTGTGTTAGCGCACTTTGTCAGAATGCTTCTAAATCAGCGCTTACACACCGGCTTGTTGATGTCCTTTCACTTTACGTCTGTATCTGCTTCGAATCCGAAGTATTGCCACACAGCACTTCTGCTGCTTTCCTTGTTTATCGAGACGGTCTCCAAACACACTGATTCACGTTAGCTTCTATTTAGGTATTAAAAACCACTCCATACAACTTCGTAACTTTGTATCCATATATCGAAAATGATTCCGTTGTTCACAATTAATTCATGTAGTTTGAAATGGAAATATTGTGACAAACTGTGTACTTAATTTCCGCTGCCAAAGACTTAATGTCAGATGTTATCAAGCTACATGATATTTGGTTGCACAGATGTGCTCTATGGGATAGCTGTAAACTGACTGAGCTTAGCAATATCAGGTCAGCTGTAGCGGCAATTTAGTGGCACCAATTAGCCCAACACGTTTTTGTAATGAGGGTGGAAAATGGAGTACCCGGAGAAAACCCACTTGGACACCAGTAGAGCATACTTTTGGGTAACAGGTTGCATGGAATAGCTGTATGCTCACTATACCTCCTTCATATCATGGTAGTTGTTTATCTTTTAAAAAAAGCTTTTTTCTTCTTCACCACACTAGCTCTATACACGTTACAAAGAATGCAATCAGCCCTCACTCATATTATCAACAATTTACATGTTTTATAAACGGTGAACCCTCTAAATCCAGTCCTTATAGTAAATATGTTTTTGAAATTGTCTTGTATATTGGGCAAATTAGAAATGTTCTGTTTCTAATTTTAGCATTAAAAAAAAAAAGTCTCACACAAATCCAATTACCAGCTGACTCCATAGAATGACTAAATTAGGCATCATCAACATCACCAACAACAACACTCCCCATAAACCAACCATGCATTATTGTGTTTGAGTCACAGTAAAGTCAAGAGGAAACAACAACTAATAACATCCAGACAAGTTTTTACTTCCTTGCAATGACAGCAATGTTTTTAATGCATTTACTCCTGATATTTCTCTAAACTGTATTTAGAACAATGTGGTTATTCAACAATATACAGAAATCTCGCTCCTGATGAAAAAACTTCTCCTGCAGCACAGCAAATCTTAATTTGCAACCTGTTTAAACAGAACCCTTCAATGCCCTTTCACTAGCCATTTCCAAAGCAAACCAAAGACTGAGGAGTTTTTTTTTTTTTTGGTTGTGATGAAGAGACAGAAAAAAAGAGCAGAAAATCTGTAGAAAGTGTCTAGAAAGACACTTGTGAATTCATGATCAGAAACTAAGACCGAGCAAAAGATCTCTAGCTACAACTGAATTCTGCATACCTCTTATCTAATCTGACACAGTGCATGCCACTTCTTAAAATAAACAACAAAGGCATGGTAAATCAGTTTACACTGTGCTCAGAGAAAAACAAAGACAGCACTTACACAGGACAACAAGTCGCGAGGACAATTATCTTTTCTAACTGACTATTAATTAAACTGTTAAATGAGCAAAGAAACAAAATATATCAACTGTAAATGATATATCCACAATGTCTTATGTACACGAAAAGTATCATTTCAGAATATTCTTTTCAATGGGTCTCTTTCTTCAACCAGTTTGCCTCCAAATAAGACTAAGTCTAGTTTGCCAAAAAAAGACACAAAGGACATAGGAAGTCCTGCAAGATACAAGAGGCTTAAATCCTAACAGGAAAGAGCCAAATTAGAAATGAATTACAGACAAATCTCAAAGAGTAAACTGTGATTATAAAAAATCTATATTTAATTATTACAAATAACTGATATATTTTTACCATAGATAAACTTCTGCGTCTCCAGTTTCCTGCTGAACTTTTAATTCTGCTAGTGAGTACTAGAGCTGCCATGCTACATGTAATTACCAACAATTTATGTGCTCTGAAGTAATTGGTTGCAGACCTCGACTGAAACCTCACATGCACACACAGACTGCACATGTGTTCTCTTAAACTGACTGTTTTTCCACTCTATTTGAAAAAAAAAGTGAACTTAGCTTAAATTGTCAATATAATCAAAGAGAAACTAAAATATTAATGAAATAATAAAATGTCTTTCCTTAGTTATTAATCCTTCCTTGGATTGTGCGTGTCCTCAAGCATGCAAGGTTTTAATAAACACAGGCCATGATCTTGCACCATGAACACTGATAAGATTCAGGCTACACATGGCACAACACATGCATGCTATGAGCCATGATTCAGATGAATATTACATTCCTATTACCACTGCGAATCTTTCAGTGCGAGCAGCAAAAACATTTACCATCTTGCTCCTCGCGTGGGAAAAATGAGTGGCAGTAAATAAGACACATTTTAAGGCTTAAAAATGAGTGAACAAGATTTTATTATTTTACGTGTATTGTATTTTCCATCTTTCCATTTTTTATTTTAGAATTTTGGTTTTGTAAAAATCAGCTGAATGATGCAGAAAGAACTTTGTAAAGTACAGTAGTTAAAATTTACTTTTACAAACTGCATTTGAACGACAACAAAATACAAAATACCCCCGGACACAATACAAAGATTATTGAAGTAGTATTTAGACTGCAGCACATGCACTGTGAAGGTCAAGCTAAAAGGATGTATGTGTGTGTAAACAGCTGACTAAGAGATGGAAAAAAAAGAGTAAAACATAAAAAGTAGAAATCTTCCATCGATCCCTCAATAAGTACTGTGTGCACAACAAAAACCCTGAGTGCATGGAGAGAGGAAGGAAAACAACACCCCCCCACCCCCCCCCCACCCCACCCCCAATACCCCTGTTCAACAATAACCTGAGGGCGGTTGAAATTTAATGAAAGAAGAGACCATGAAATCTGAAAATGCGATGTATATAAAAAAGTAGCGATTATATAAATTACTTATGACATTGGTTTACTTTTAACTCTTTCTTATCCTGATCGATCATATCTTCATTCCTAGAATGATAGTAGCATAATTCCATAAACAATCTGCACCATATATTTGCTAACATGTGTATTTGTTTCTGTTTCTTCACTGATTTTAAAAACTCTTTGCTTTAGTCAACTCAAAGAAACTTTAATTCAGACCATTACTAAATATGTCATTGTTTCTGTTGGGAAAATCAAACCACTAAGAAGCAAATATGGCTTATGATGATGTATATTACGCCACCCAAGGTTTTACTTCGGAGACTTTCAGATAGTAATATAGTATACCTGCAATGGCATTTGCCCAGTGCCCAGATGCAAGGGCTCCTGAGTAGTTGTAAACCTCTTTCAGACTTTTGTCAGTAAGCCGTCTTGGCTGGGATGTATTCATAAAATCAATAATCCCCCAACAACTATTCACCCCCTTAACATGGAGGTCAGCACTGGCAGACGTGCTAACATCTGGATGGCACATTGAGCTGCACATAATGTAGGCTTTGTTCTTTTGCCATGAAGAGTTGGAGAACTGGCCTTCAGGTGGGGTAAAAAGTGCTGTCTGAAAAAAATATATTATGGTGGTCTGGTTTGGGCATATTGTTAACATAAAACGTCTGTGTGTTACATTAATAATATAAATGGTCTCTGATCTTATTTTAGTAGTAATTCATGAATGTAAATAAAGTTCAGAAGAGAAACCTTTGATTAAAAATAGTACATAGATCAGAGAACTACATCATGTCAGGTACATCATGACGAGCAATGAGTCTCACAGATATTTAACATATTTATATATAATCATGGCAGATCATGGCAGATCGTTATGTATTTGAACATGTGTTACCTTGTCTGATTTCTGTCAATTTGCTGCTTCATTTACCAAGATACACACACACACACACACACACACACACACACACACAGAATAAACAAGTAATTCGTGTCTTACATTTTCATGTAAGTTAAATATTCGTGTACGAACACGAGGAATCTTAAAGAACTCTCTCCTGAGATGTGGCGAGTAGCGAGTTAATATCCCAGCTCAATCTCAGTTGATCTCAGCTTGTTTGTGACTGTAGAGAACCGTTAAACTGCGGCAAGATTATTTTATACATTCTTACACCAGAGAGCATCAATACACCCCTGTCCGTCAGTAGTCCTCAAATTAATAAGCGATTTTATTAATCAAATGCGGTTTTCTCCTACCTTTATTCTGTGACCTGAAGAAAACAACCCGTCCTGACCGTTCTCCTCAGACCTGACGTTAGCGCGTCTGAAGTTTGGGAAGGAAATGGGCAACGGAACGCACTTTTGTTCATATTCCTGCTTATTAGCACGCTCGCTAACTAGGGATATCCGTTATAAAGGCTTTGTAAACAATCATGGAGATTTTCCTGAAGCTGAAGACAGAATGGAGCCTGCGTACAAACGAGTAGAGGGAAAAGTTTTCACGCTGTGTAACGGCGCATTCTGCGGGAAACTCCCCCATACTGCTCTAACATGGCAACGGCCCCGGGACAGCGCGGTGCATTGTGGGGGATGTTAAAGCTGCACCAGGACTAGTGTGAGAGCAGCTCAGGGAAAAAACTGACGCAAAATCCGAGTGCAAGCAGAAACCAGAGCACAGATCTGATTTACAGTCAAGTTCACCGCGGCCATTTGTTTTAGTTCTTTTTGGAAATAAAAAAATACTGTTGTGTACGCACGAAAATGCACATTTATATAGCGATTCATCATAACCTAATGCAGTAGTAAACACCATAGTTAAACTATGCATATGTCATGGAATGAGAGTTTATTGTACAACGTCTTATCAAACACAACTGAGCTTTGCCTTTGTACATTGATGAAAATGTATGTCAATGGGTTAATTACTTTAAATCTGTCGAAGATAAATAAACTAAACCATACCGAAGAAATGATATAATTCATATACAGAATAATGCATATAGTGACATCTTGTGCTGAAGCCTGGTATCGTTCCTCTTTAATTTTTCAATGATAGAATAATATTAATAATAGTATATCACGCGACATAAATAATATACACACAATAATAATAGGAGAACAAAAAGAAGACATTTAATTTGTATGTGGTTCATCAGAATACGGAGTTCTATAATGGTTTGTATAAGATTAAATCCGTTTATTATATCACATGGGCAATAAGTTGCGTAATTGAAAATAATGTTGCTAGTTTAGAAAATTTATTTATTAACGATAGCCTAGTAAGGTATAAACCAGTTTTCTAATGACTCTTATTGGTCGGGGGCGTAAACATTTCCAGGGGGATTGACAGCGCAATGAACCAATCGTATCTTTAAACTAGACTGACGCGGGTTCCGCACGACCTGGTTATATTTAGGAGCTATTTAAACGGAGACACACTTGGGGCTGTGCTGCGGATTTTTGCGTGTCATGTGAGAAGCCGGTCTATAATACAACACTAGAAGATGTAGGCATTATCTTACATTAGTATACGCGACATTTTATTAAAATACACTGTTTTATATATTACACAAATTCACGAGTGACATAAATAAATAGAATAAAATAAATAACATATAAAAATAGCAGGTATCTCTATGGGTTAATATTGGTCATTGATAGACTATTGATTTTGACTGTTTATAAACACGGCTCCCCGCAGGCGAAGCTCATCATTAAAATGATGCATGCTGACGCTAAAGAGAAACCGGTTTCACAGCTAATGTACGAATTTTAGACATCTTTCAGCTCCTTTATAAGAAGTACTGACACCAAGAGAAAGAGAGAATAAACACTGTGCACTGGTGGTTGGGTAAGTGATCTTGGAGCTACGCTGGCTCCAACGTATCCGCCCATATTTATGTAAAGCGCGACCTCCGTGTTGTCGAGTGCACGGAACAGGCCGAGCAGAAGGGAGAAGAGTGGACGTGAAATTTTAGATCGCTGTATTATCCGCGGAATGTCTGAGATATAAACGCGATACGTCGGGCTGGTGAGGAAGGGATATCACAGCGGTTCATACTGTAAAAATGACAGGCTCGAGTCTAAAGCGAGGAATATAGACAGCCCGGAACTTTGTTCGCCTTTTTGTGGCTTGGACACGGAACTTTGAACTCCAGAGGTAACAAAAAACGGCAGGCAGGACGCAGGGATATTATGTCGGTGTTTAGGGGATCGCATGCATTACTTTTAGTTTTTACCTATCAAGCGATGGGAACCGTATTTGCTGTTTTTGATTATTATAATGCGCGCGGAGTGAATAACGCCCCGGTCTGTTTGAGTCCCGCAATGCAGCGCTATGCGGTATGGAGGCGACGTCTTCAGATGCATACTGTCCGCCCGAATGGTTACTAACTTTAGCGTATTAAAGCAGTGAATTTTTATCACGCTGCTTTGAAATGTGTTGGTTTGTGTGGTTTGCACTGGGTTCGCTCAGTCAGGCTACGTGCGGGTTAGGCCTGGGTGTGTGTTCAAAGTTCCTCATGTTCATTGTGCTGTAATTATTTTGCATGCTTGGCAGCGATTATAAAGTATCATCAGGGAGATATACTTTGGGAATATGGGTGTTTTCCAGGACCATAACCTGTGCTGTGTAATGGTGTGTTTGTGTGAAGCGTGTGTTAACTTTACATACTCTTTGTCTGAACTTTTTAAATGAATGAGTTGTGTGTGTGTGCGCGTGTGTGCGCAAATAACTGTGCACTGAATGTGAGGTTGTGTTTGGATGTTCTGTTTCTAATGATCAATTGTGTTGTGTTTACAGTCACCTAGACTGTGACTGCTGTTTCATTCCACATATCTGTCTGTTCTGGAGAACTGGTCACCTTATCCACTCGTTTTTTAAAGACTGAAGTGATTATTGTTATGTATGTAATAGATAAAATAATGTAAGCAGCTTAGACATTTCAACATAAACACGAATTGTTGTGAATATTATGGTATAACTGTATACTGGTGGAGAAGCTGAAGTAAACAAAGCACATAGTGGTTGCATGCCTCATATTCACAATTTATAGAAGTTAAATTCTAATGACTCAAATCTGTTCTTAACCCAGACAGCTGAGTTTGGGAAACATTTGAATAAGCCAGTAATTATGTGTGTAACTGTGATGGACATATTTTTTTTGTGCTGTGTTCCATCCAGGTGAAGGATGACCGAATATAAGCTGGTGGTGGTCGGAGCTGGAGGTGTTGGAAAAAGTGCTCTCACTATACAGCTTATCCAAAACCATTTCGTAGATGAATATGACCCTACTATTGAGGTATAATGAACATGCATTTTGCTTGTACACGTGAGATAAAATAACAATGTGTCCATTGAATTGTCAATTACTTGCAAAGTTGTGAAATTCATCTAAAAAAAAGACGCGTAAGCTGGTTTTTCTGGTTTCAGCCATTGACTTATTATTTCCTGGTCTAGGACTACCACAGTTTCAATGTGCACATGTGCTTAAATATATAATTATATGGTACTTTTAAATAAATAATTATATGTTGCCAACCATATGATGAAATTAGGATTATAGGCATACAATGACCCTGTGGTCTTGCAGTGTGTGTAAGGTCTGTGTATAATACTGTGAAATTTCTATAATACTGTAATATTTTGAAATTTCGACAGCAGTAAAACATGGTATTGACGGTATATGTAGAATCACCTGTACAATTAAAATAATCATTAATTACAAAATAACTGCACATTTATAAATAAATAGGAAAAAATGATACTTGTTATTGTTTATCTTTGGTAAATTTAGCAGCAGTGCAGTATTGTTACTGCAGTAAAGGATTACAAGACCAAAATATTTTCAGTTTAGTCGCTTCCACAGTTCTGAGAAACTGAGTTTGTCATAGTGTGTTTTAGGGCGAGTCCAGATGGAGGGAGTTGTGAAATTTTTTTGGAACTTCCAGTTGGCACAATGAATTCTGTTTTAAAGAAGTATAAAAAATAGAAAGATATGGGTAACTGATAACAGACAAAACTGCCATACTGTATCTTTTAAACACTTAATGCATGATTTAAGCTGTGTTCAAATAGCCACTTGCATCTAATGACCTCTGATTTGATTGTGATATATATGTAGGATTCATACAGAAAGCAGGTGGTGATCGATGGAGAGACATGTCTGCTGGACATCCTCGACACAGCAGGTCAGGAGGAGTACAGTGCCATGAGAGACCAGTACATGAGGACTGGCGAGGGATTTCTCTGTGTCTTTGCGATTAATAACACCAAGTCCTTTGAGGACATTCACCACTACAGGTGAGGGCTTTTGTGTATAAATGAGATCCAGTTTCTCTTCACCATGGCTCTTAAGGGGAAAAACATAGATTTTTTTTTTGCTGTTTCACCAATACCAACATTACTTTCTGTGTGGGTTTGCAGAGAGCAAATCAAGCGAGTGAAAGACTCTGAAGATGTTCCTATGGTGCTGGTGGGTAATAAGTGTGACCTGCCGTCCCGCACAGTGGATACCAAGCAGGCTCAGGATTTAGCACGTAGCTATGGAATTCCTTTTATCGAGACCTCAGCAAAAACAAGACAGGTATGGGCAAGCTGGCATCTGTTAATATAAATACAGCATTGTAATATGCAAAGTATATGCAGGGGTATTAAAAGGCATAAAGCAAATAGGATTTATATAGGAATATATATAATTTATATCATATCATAACTTGGTAAATCGGCCAATTTAGTTTTGAAGTCTCTGATCTTTAAAGGAAATGTTCATGCAGAAAAACCTTACAATTGCTATTAAAAAAACTTAAAATGACACAAACCTCAAGAGCGAGCATTCAAAAAGAGACATTTCTCTGTGTATGATTGGTCACAGGTATTTTAGTCATGTCCACTAATGACGTTCATTAAGAGCAATTTCAATATTAATGTATAAGAGTCATAAAAAATATTTACACAGAACGTTGCGGAAACAATCATAGTTTAACTGAGTAGTGCCATGCCATGCCATGCCAACTGAATTTTAAACTTTTTATAAAATGGATCACTTTCAAACAAACTGCTTTAACAAGTTCTATCTATTCAGGTTCTGTCATTCAGATGTTTGTAATTTCTGAGACAGAAAGATCTTGCATTTTTTTGATCAACCAAATAGACACTTTAGATTTATAAACCATATTCATAAGATATCTCTCTAGTCAAGGACCCAATAACAAGAAGTTTGCGTCCTCACATTCATTAAGCATTCTGCTTTTAGCTTCCTATTGGCTGTTTTTTTACACTTCTAGTACAGTAGTATCCTGATCTCACTTCCATGGGGTTTAAATATGAATATGATCTCTTGTGCTAATGAATGAATGAATTGTTTTGGAAACTCCAGAGGCAGCCACAGATAAAGTGCTCATATGCATCTTCAACAGAATATTAAGTTCAGAAGTGGCTCATTACTCAGTGTGCACCGTGCTTCCATGTATATACAACCCCTGGCAAAAATGACGAACTTGCCACTGTCTTTTCAGTTGATTAATTGTTAGGGGAAAAAATGCAGACCTGCCACTAAGCTATCATTTTTCAAACTGTCTGGAATTAAGAAACAATAAAAAGAAGCAGAACGTAGAGGCAGAATATATGGAATAGGTTAGCTCTAAGGGGAAAAATATGGACTCACTCTGTAATTCTAAAACAAACACCTGTAGCTGATTACATTTCAGCATTATTCAGTTTATTAAGCGTGCACAAAGATTGACATGAATCATGGAACGGAACATCAGATGTCACTTGAAACAAAGGACATGATTGTAAAACTTCAAGTAGTAAATCATCTTGGAATGTTGCAAAAGTTGTTGGTTGTTCCCGGGCAAATATGTCTAGAATATGAACAAAGTACAAACAAAATGGGAAGCACACTGGTGAAGACATCAAAGCATTGAAGCAATACGTCTTGAAGACAGATGTACAGCAAAACAAATGAGATACAAGTGGAAGATAGAAGAAAAGCTAGAGGAAAGCAATTATTAAGACCCAAACAGAAAAGAACATGGCTACATTGGGCTTAAGAAAAGTAATCATGGACTGAGTGTGACTGGATGAAATTGATCTTTAGTGGTAAATGGCAAATCTGCATTAAGCAAGGTGATGCTAGAATTTTTGGTGCCAGTCCAAAGATATTTATAAAGATAACTGTCTGATGGCTGTCCATAGTCGATTATATGGACCTGCATGTCCGGTAAAAGCATGGGGGTCTGTAGTAAACGTTTTTTTTAGAAAGTTTGCGCGCACTTTGCTCTATGCAAATCAACATCCTCTGACCCCACTTTCAGTTTCCTTGAAACGATTTTTACTCTTCCAGAAATACTGTTCTTTAATGACCTAATCACTACAGTCTTGGTCACACATTGCTTAACATGCTTGTCTTAGAAGATCATGGTCAGTGACTTACTGCAAGTATATACAGGTTTTAGACAATGAAACTGAAACACCTGTCATTTTAGTGTGGGAGGTTTCATG
>JAOUQV010000009.1:4721184-4740734 GCA_028565295.1 Aspidoras spilotus | reverse complement strand
ACTAGAACAGCTGAACTTTATTTGGGGTTGATCAGAGGCACTTTAATTGGTGACAGGTGTGTGCTGACTCCAATTTACCATGAGTTTAAATGTAATTGGTTAAATCTGAACACAGCCCTAGTTCTAAAAGAGCGTGCACACTTATGCAACCACATTATCTCAGTTGTTTATATTTACTTCACCTCTCTGAAAGGTACATTAAAAGTGGACAAAGTTATATGAATATATTATAATATAATATTTGTCTTGCTGTCATTTATTTACACCACAAAATCTGGCATTTGAACAGGGGTGTGTTGACATTTTATATCCACTGTACATACTCTCACCACAATACACACCACACACTCATGGAGTTTTTGCTTACAAATGTCTAGATGATAAATGGATAAGAAGTAACTTGTATCCTGTATTTGAGTTGATTTGAGTCAAAATTCCACTGTGACATGCTAGAAATATGTTTATTGACTTAAATTGATATCTCAGTGGTTAAAACAATTGTTCTATTAATCTAAAGTTTAAATCCCACTACTGCAAACATGTCTCCGTTGGATCTTTGGGGAAGGCTCTTAACTCTCAACTGCTCAGTTGTATAAAGAAATAAATGTAATTCTGACAAAATGTGAATATATAAAACACTAATAAACAATCCATAGTAGATATAGTTCAGTGTGCTTCAACATTACATGCTTAAATGTGCTTTAGAATAAAAAACCTACTGCATGGATGTGATTTATGGATTTACAGCTTAAAAATTACCATATATAATGTTTATATATAAAGTACTATATATGTATAAAACACACAAATATCTATAAATATGAATATAATGCATATATAAGGTATATATGAGGAATATGCTGTTTTAAATAAGCTCTTTATGCTAATCACACCTGGCTTTTGTTTTGCACCCAGTTTCCAGAAGGGCTTCTTACTCTATAATGATGAACCGAAGGGGTGGGGGAAAGTGAAGAAAGCGGTGAGCCAATGAGTCAGAGAGAGAGAGAGAGAGAGAGAGAGAGAAAGAGGGAGAGGCAGAGAGAGAGTGAGAGAGAGTGAGGCAGAGAGAGAGAGAGAGGCAGAGAGACTGAGAGAGAGAGGAGAGAGAGAGGAAGAACAGTCGGGGAAACCTGCTCTGCTGGAAGGATGATGTCAGTCTCTGCAGCTGAGCCTCAATATCTGGCTCACTCAGACGACACACCAATTCATCTCCCTGTCTGAATGCAAAATAGTGGAGTGTGTGAGAGAGTGAGAGAGAGAGTGAAAGATTGTTTTGCATGCTTATGTGTTTGTGAGAGAAAGAGCAGGTGGAAAGTGAACAGGAAGGATGTCTGCCGAAAAAATGAAATACAAAAAAGAAGGAGAAGAAGAAGAAGAAGAAGAATGAGACAGGTGGAGTGTACTTGCTCAGGTGAGTGCTCAATGGCCATCTATTGTTAGATGCTTATGGAAATCATTCAATTGTCTAATTGTGTTAGTAAGAGTAATTGCGTGGCATTACTCAGAACTGGTGATATATTTTTCTTTACAGGATCAGGATGGGCTAGACTGATTGATCTGTCATCAATGTCTATCACAGGTAATACCAACTGATAAAGGAAGGCATCTTATAATGGAAATGAACAGTAATTAATTGAACGACTTTAATTTATTCTGTAATCTATAACATATTCCACTAGTGAGATGTTTAGGTAAAATCTGCTGAATATCTTAAGGCCTTGATGGATCTTTGACTGCATTGGGGCAGTCCCTACACTCTATTAAAGCATTAGGGCAGCTATTAGGGTATCGCCTTCAGATAATCCTAAGCAGACAAAATCAGGATCAGAAATCTTTCAAAGAACAGGCGTAAGGAGTATACTAAGCAAAGCAAAGTTCAGTAAACTGTGAACCAGATGACTTTACAAAAATATTGAGTTTATAACATGTAAAATGTCATTTAAATGTAGTTATATATACTGTATATAGTTCCCCTGTTTAGTATATATACAGAAGAAAGATATCTCTCAGACGGTCAGTTGTGAAATAACCTAGAAAGACTACATGGCATGTTCCAGGCTATATATTTCTCTATCAGCATGGACGAATGCTGTTTCCTCGTCACTGTAGAGTTCATCTGAGATACACTGTTTTTACTGTCAAAATGTTTGCCTGTGTTTTCTGTTAACACTGCACATCCATGCATTAGTGACATTGTAAATTATTCAGAGCTGTCAAACTTTAACTGATGTAATAGATTGTCAGTCACCACTGAGATGCCTACACCGAATCAGATTACTGTCACTAACAAAGCAGGGCTTTGCTCATCGTATTTGTTATGAACAAGTCATTGCCGTGGGCCATGCCATTGCCTCCCATGCTGTATCAAACATGCGCACACACACATACACTTGCTGTTGATGCTGCAATTCACATTATGAGGAAAGACCTTCGGGGCATGAGAGTTAGGAGGAAGACACATTGTGCATCGGATCTAATAGTCTTAGGTTCTATCAGTAAAAATGTAAATATTATATATTACCTAAAGGTACACTAGTACTATACATATATATTATAAATCTGCAACAATATTGCTGACAACAGCTCAGTACAAGTTGAACTGTAGATTTCAGGATTTTGTTTCTCTGTTAATTTTCATTTGAAATTAAAGGAATTGTGCAATGAAGAATTAATACAGCAGCTTTTCCTAAACTAGCCTTCGCTTGATATAAGCTCTGGCCACTTCATTAATGGCACTAGTGATTATGTTGGGCTTTGTATATAAGCTGCAATGCAACAGCCAGTTTCTTCTGAGTTCTAAAAACAATGAAAGATTTTTGGGGAGATACATCATTATATAGATGACAGCTATCAATGAGTATGCTTTCAGTGAGAAGACCCTCGAAGGCCACACTGCCATTTACGTTTTTACATTTCCTCTCTGAGGCAGCACCAGTCAGTTTTTTCCTTCTGTAGATTTAAGGGAGATTTTTTAACTACATGGCAGCCTGAGATTTTATGCTGGTCTGTTGCTAGTGAATAAGCTTATATTTCTGTCTCATAGTTTTATTTCCTCTTAGGTAAAGGTACAGACCAGAGGGTTCATGGGCACTAGCGTGTTTGGAGAGCTGAGAAGTTTGGGTGCTTTATATCGGAGAAACTCTTTCAAAATGATCATGTCTAATCATTTTTTTCTGATATTTCTCTTTTTCTGCTGAGGTACATGCTACTACAGAGAAAGTGCTGATTCCGAGCTCGTCTTGATCCACACTGTAGGTCAAATTACAGACACTTTTACAGACTTTTACGTTTTTCATGGTTTAATCGGATACCCTTATGATTCTGGTTCCTCTGAAGGTTTGTTATCATCTCATGGAGTTCTTCCTTGCAACGTTCAATGTCTGGCTTGTTATTTAAACTCCATTATCATATGCTGTATATAATTTATGTAAAGCTGACAATGTTCTATTTTGAAAAGTGCTATAGGATTAAAACTAAACAGAAATATCTGCAGGACAAATAAACAGTAGTCATAGACAGATTATCCCGAATTCAGATTTATACTGGATCTTGGAATCTTTAAAATAAATTCTAGTAGCAATTACTTTAAATACACTGCTGCATGTAAAATATTAGAGGTAATGTTAGATGTACATTAAACCACTGGATATTACTGCTTTTATTAAGTATCTCTTTACTTTTTTTCATACTCTCGCTAGGAAATAACAATCAGATCTTTTCATAATGAGATTATTCATTCACATTTGCAAACAATTAAATAAAAATGCAAGCAGTCTGTAGAGATAGAGATACAAACAAAAATCTTACGGGCTTCTCAGACTACATTTGAAAAGAAACAAGACTGTAAATAGTGCATTATAAGAAGAGCTTGTGGTAAACCTTTTATATGGATGAATCTATGCTGGTTTACACAATTCCACTCTCTTTTTAAAGCATTACAATCTTCCATGCGGCATGTGCTACATTTTTCATATTAGGGACCTCATTCTGTCACCCCCATCTGCAGCTACTACACCTGTGGATATACAAGATGGAGGCCTGATTTCCTTTCTCAAATGAATCCTACAAAGTAAATACATAGTGTGTTGATTTCCACCGTGCCAAACTAGAAAGCTTATTATCCCCAGCGACATCAACATCAACACCAGCTCTTACTGAACCAAACAGAACCACATCCATCACTTTCATCTGTTCCCCAGCACTCTTGTCTCTTTACTCATTTCTCTCTCATTGCATTTTAGTAAAGGAATGCTGTTTTATTATCAAACACAAATCTAAATGTAGCACTGGGCAGTGATGAAGTTGGTAAGATGGAGGTGTTGAGGGGAGAGAGGGAGGGGAGAGTAGAGAATCATTACCTCTGACCAGTCACCCCTTTCTATCTGCTCACAATCTGCAGGTTTGTGTGAGCGTCAGCGTGGCAGCCAGACAGCTGGGAATACCAATGCTATTCCAGAGCCAGCCACACAGATAATGTCTTTACACCTCAAAGATCAAAGTTGTCTCGCTGCCAGAGTTCCTGCACAGATTAAATAATCCGTTGAGGACTGTCAAGAAGCCACACTATACTCTAGCTGCTACCATACAATACACAAGGTAATATTGGATTTTGTTTTCTGTTATTTCCTTGAATGATTAAAAATCATTAATTCTCAAATGTCAAATGTATTTGCTCTGTGTTTCTATTATAAATTGAGAAAATAATAAATCACTTAAGTAATGATCTTCACCTGCTCAACTGACTAAATTATGACTAAAGAAAATTTCACACCAATGCATATCCACAATGTTAACTATACTCTATATGATCTTGAGTTTACACTATTATACGTACATTATATAATATTTTTCCTCTTTTAAAATCCCAGCTTCATAACATTCCAGCACTGTGATGATCATCTATTCCTGGCATAAAGAAAACAGCAGATTATTATTCCTCCAAAACTGATTATAACAATGTATCTCTGCCCCAATACTTCTGTCCAGGTAGAACAGGATATGTGACAAGCACAGGGAACCTGTATCCCTCTGTCAGCTGCTGTGTCTTATGGCTTTTTATTCCTATGTGATATAGTTATGACTCATGTAGGGATACAAGCCAGTAAACACACAGTGAACTATCAACTGTTATTGACAGACCAGTTCAGCATGTATTTTGATCTACTGGTCATCATTAAGATTCAAGCCCTTTTCTATAATTCAAAGGGATAGTGGAAGTGATATGCTATTTACATTAAGTCAGTACTATTGTTGATGTGGAGCACACCATAAAACAATAAAGAAATATATAAATAAATATACAATTAGAAGATTTGAATTATAGATAGATAATAATGTTAAAAGCTCTGTAAGTGGCTTATCAGTGTAAAAATCTAAATCTGTCTAATGTACAATATCATCTATATTCAGGTAGATGACCAAACCATTTTGCATTTTATTTTCATAATAAAACCATTTAATAAATCCAATGTAAATGTACAGAAATGGATTTGTGTGTGTGTGTGTGTGGGGGGGTAATGAAGGGGCGGTAATTTCACAGTCCGTTGCTAGTATAGCTCACCATAATTAACACTAATGAGCAATTATTCAAACAGTTTTTTCGATGTGTCAACACAATGCTGGGCACAGCTCGGCCTACTAGTGAAGACAAAGAAACAAAGGAAGACTGCAGATTTTTTAATCAACTTTATATGAGGCATTTTATGAACCACGTTTAAGCCTTTTCTCGGCTTAGTAAATCCCTTTTCTCATTCTCTTCATCTGTTGCACATTATTAAAATAGAACTTTGACATTAAGCATTGCACCAGAGATAATCTACCTACAATATAATACAATACAAGATACATATAAACAAGATAAAGCACCTTTGTGTGTTCTAGTAAATAATAGTAATAATAAAAATTATAATAAAACATTTGGATAACGTCTAGCTAACTGGTTTTGGATTTGGTATGTAGTAACATCAGTGCATGAGAGGAATTCCTAATAAGGGGTTCATGCGCAAGTTTTCTTTGTTAGCACCTGAGTTCATCAAATCAAACAGTAATGAAACCGTATTTAGTCGTGGTATATGGCTTTCCAAATTAAAACTTTGACAAATCAACCCATATTTGCACAATATTTTCTTTCCATTTTCACTAGAATCTATAGAGTACCAGCAAGAATGATTTGATGAATGTATTCGCTACATGTTCCCTTCAGTTAGAGGACATTTGTGTTCACATTACAATAAACATCATAGTAATATAGCACCAGTTATTTTTATACAAAAGCTAATACATTGAATGTGACTGCAATACAGTAAGGTAAACGAGTATGAAAGCAAAATCTTATGAAGCGTACAAAATATGCAGATGTAATTCAGAAATGGAATATCATTTTGTACTGTTGCACATAAGAACATTAAAAGAAACACATCTACATCATGTTGTGAATGTCATGCATAACTTGAAAAAAAAATCTCAGTTAACTTTCAAGTACTGTGTTTTTTTTTCCAATTATTTTCTTTTTTTTCTTCTTGAAATAAGACTCTGTAAAATTAATGTTCAACTTCAAGGTAGAGAAAATAAAGTTATTTGTAGAAGTCAGCTGGCAAACCAGATGGTTCATTGCATATTTATACATTTCATCACATGTCCTCACCATCGTGTGAAAACATATACACGAAGATACAAGGTAATAAAGTGAATGATTTAAAAGATAAACCATTTGTTGTTAGAGGAGGGGCATACAATCTCATTCTCATTTACAAAAATGACTCTGTCAGTTAGTGGATAATGTAGTTCCTTCCTCCTTAGTAGCATCGAACTCTCAGTTAATGGCTTCAGAAGTGTCCTTCCTTAATGGAATCTTAAAACCAGTGAGTCTTTGGCCAAACAGCTTGCTAAGGAGGCTGTTGTGTGACTCTGCAGTATGATAAGGTGGTGTCTTAACAGACTTGACCCCAAGCTTAGGAAGGGATTTGTTAAATGAATTGTTCAGGGAGGTTACTGACACCTTGGAGGTAGCAGAATGGATGGCTCTACCAGACATACCTTTTTTCCCTCTGCAATCCCAATTCAAATGACGGACAAGCTCTCCTTTCTTGGGTGAAAAACTGTCTGAGCCTCTCTTTGGTAGGAGGTCCAGAGTTCCTATTTTTTGCTTTGAGACAATTTTGTTACTGGTCATTTCATCCTTTACTGATTTGAGCACAGGATAATCAACAGAGATATCACCTTTTCCCTGCCCAGGTAATCTCTCACATTTGTTGGATCGGAATTTCTTTTTGGCATTTGGGTCAATTCCAAGATTCTCACGTGTAACAGTGGATTGTGTCTTTGGTGAATTTGGCATCACCTTAATCTCTTTTCTTTTTTTTAGTTTCATGTAGTCTTTGTCCTCAACTGTAATGGAGCTTGGAGAAATGTTGCCATGATTCATACCTGTAGCATATGTGACTCCAATGCATCCAGACTTTGTGTTATTGTCATGGCATTGATTTATGTTTGCCTCAGACCTAACAAATATTTTTTCTTTATTCAGGACACACTTTGACTGGACATTATTGTCCATAACTTGTTCATGGCCATTCCTCCCAGTAGATACACATTCAGTTATCTGGTCCTGCCTCCTTTTATTTATCTCACAGGACAGCGATGGCAGACTGACAACATTAGGACTGGAGTTCTCTTTAGGCACTGGGTCTTCTGTTTGATCACTTTTCATGCTTTTCATTGACTGACTAGAAACTTGTAAACTGCACTGTACTGTATTTGTCTCCTTCTCATCGTCAATTAACAAAGCAGTGCGTTCTTGTATTTTGTCATCTGGATCACTAGTTTCATTTGGTAATGGCATTGCTGATATGGTCTGAATTGCTCCACAGTCATCCTCAACCTTAAAGTCAGAGATCTCAGTCAGGGAACACTTATCATCCATACCGACCTCTTTGGTTTTTGTGTCACGTGCACGCAAATCTTCATCAACCTCCTCCTTGGTCATTGTTGTGCTAAGGTTGTTAAGGTCATCTGCCATGTCCTCGATTTTTACGTTTGTGTTATTTGTGTCAGTAGACTGTCTGTCATTGTCAATGCTATTGCATATAGAATTGTCCATGACCTGTTTCACACCATGTACGTCTGTATTCTGCAGTAAGTGTAGACATGCAGTCCTGCCAATACTCAAGCTAATTTCATGAGAATTATCAGACAGTACTTTCCTCTTCTTAGTCGGTGGCATATCAAAATCACCATCCTCAGACTTACAAGGTGTGCAAGGTCTTACCACTCCCTTAAATTTAAATATCTTGCTATCACCTGCAAGGTGTTTCTCCATATGACGATCAAACTGTTCTTTCTTAGAGAAAGTATAGTTGCAGGTACTGCAGATGAAGGACTTTTTAATAACATGCATAACATCAGCACAAAGCTCACATGTGTACAATGTAGTGTGCTTTGAATCAGATTCATCCACCTCCTCGTGTTCACTTTTTAGGTGAGCTTTAAGCTCCTTTGCTTGCTGATACGAGACTGGACATTTGTGGCACAAAAATATTTTTTGCAAATTGTGAACCACTAAGTGTCGCTGAAGCTTAAATGGTTTTGGAAACTGCTTTCCACAGTGGTGACAGTCCCGTGATGGATCTTTGCAGTTGGGATGTATGTCAACATTTTTGGGGGCAGTGTCTGCTTGGGGTAGAACTTCAAGTGGTGCGAAGATACCATGTCTGCTCCCTCCCCCAGAACTTATTACTTTGCTTTGTACAGTTTGAGGCTCACACATGTCTACAGATCTTTGCTCTACTACAGAGACATCTGCAGAACTCTTCCTCTCCTCCTTAGATGATTTTGAATGTTCTCCTTTGATAGACTTTTTCGACTGATGTTGCATAATTGACGAGATGAAATTCTTCACAGCATTCTCCTGCATAAAGCAGCCTGGCATGTCCAACATGGAACTTTGAGACTGACCTTTTCGAGCAAACTGAGTTGCATGCTCCCGCAGGTGTTCATTGTACATCCACACATCTGATATTTCCTTCAAGCACATGCCACAAGACCAGCCTCCTGCTTTATTCTTAACATGCTTCTCTCTTAGATGGTCTCGAAGTTGCTCACGGGAGCTGAATTTACGCTGAACACACATATAACATGTTGGAGGAGGTGAAGGATTGTGAGAAAGCTTGTGGAAGTCCAGCTCTCCTAAGGTGAGGAACCATGTAAAACACACTTTGCATTTGTACTGCTTGTCCTTGGGTTTCAGTCCGGTCTCAATACGTTTCCTGTTCCGGCATTCTGCGGGTGTCTTTGGGGATTTCTTGGGCACAATCACCTCAACCACAGACATATCTCTTTCAGGCTCAAATTGGGGCATTTCAGGAAGCTGGAATGTAGTGTTAAAGTTCTGAATGTCGATGCTTGGGAAGCGAGGGACATTATCTTGAACACAGACCAACTGTTGAGGGCAAGACTCATTAGATTTGCAGTTTTCCTTGCCATCTGACTGTGCCTCTATATTTAAGTCTTCAGATCTATTTATGTTCACTGTAGAATTCAGAATGACATTTTCTGCATTGCATAAAGCGTCACTCTTTTTATGCTCAATCTGATGATCTGTTTCGACATCCTGCGGAAAACATTTCTCAGGAGACTGTTTGAGTGTGCTCTTATGGCACATGTCGAGCATTTTAGCATCAAGTGATATCATTTCATATTCACAATTGTTATTAGGACTGCTACCAAATATATTGTCTACCTTTTTCTCAAAAACCTCACAGTTATCAGGAAATGTGTTCGAGCCAGTGTATTCAGAAACCAAGCTTGGCATTTGTTTCTGCCTTTTGCTTCTTTTACCATAAACACGTGAACACTTTTTCCTTTTCATTTCATCATTCCTAGGGAATAATTGTGAGAATGTGTTTTCATCATCAAAGAGATCTTTGAGGTCAGTGCCTAGTCCACAGAGGCCCATTGGTCGATCTTTATAATCTTCACAGTGGGAGCCATTTTTATTTGTAGGATAACTGGCCTCACTTTTTATCTCAACTGAAGGATCATCACATGGATCACAGATTTCTTTATTGCAGTACTCCTCAGAAATGTTATCAGCTGGCTGCATATTTTCTAAAGCATTCAGGTTTGCGCAACTTTCTGGGATTGTTGCTGTATTGTCTCCTTCATCTTCACAGAGTCGCATTTCAGGACATTTGGGCAAAGGTGTTATGTCATGCACATCAACACTAGCACTTTCTATGACATCAGTTTCCTCTATGACTTTTACATCTTTATAATCGGGACTGTTGGGTTGGCTCCGTTTTTCAGCTGACTTTAGACATTCTGGTTGTGCCATTGTGGGAAAATCTGGGGATATGGCGTGAAGGATATCTGTTTTAAGTATACTGAGAAATTCGTATGGAAAAGGGTCCTTTTTTGCTATTTCGTGAATGAACCTTTCACTAGTGGCATCCATACTCTTGCTTGTTTGAACTTTGTTATCTAGTTTTGCGTTCTCAATTGTTGGAGGCATGTCCTCTATGTCAGTACTCATTGCACCTTTTGAAACATGTGATTCTTTTGCCTTGCCTTCAAACCCTGCATGTAGTACTGCTATATCACAATGTGTTGCAGGTGTGACATCAGTCCCAGAATTCAGCAAGCCCACTGGATCAAGGACACTCATGTTATTTTTCAAGTCTTCATCTCCTGGATTTTGCACAAAGCATTTGCTGTTCAAAGTTGGCTTTTGTGCTGTAAATCCTTCAGTTTTAACTGAATGCTTCACAGCTTTGTGTCGTTTAAGTCCGGGTAGTGTACGAAAGTGCACCAAGCATATTTCACACTGAAATTTTCCTTGAACTGCATTCTGGATGCCACCTTTTTTTGGTAAGATGTTTACAGAGTTTGACAAACTTGATACATTTTCAGAACCTATTGGCAACTGCTCATTTGAAAGAGGTTGTTCTGGAATAGTGGATATAATTGTGTTCTCTGGCAACATATCAAGCTCTAATGTTGTTTCTTGCTTCTTCACATTCTCAGCATCTGTCTTCCTCAAATTAATGTTTAAATTCATGTAATCAGTAGAATCTATTGGAACGTGACAAGTACTGATATTAGCTTCGCGAAATTCTGAGAGTTGTTCCATATTATTGGAAGCTCCGTGTTCCACATGATGATTATTGGTGGTTGAAATGCAGGAGTAATTAATATTATTTTGGTTTGTAGTGTCATGGAAATGTGGTATGTCAAGTTTGACCAAGTGATCATAGGTACTTAATTCAAGCTCATTCTGAACATGTATTGGACTGAGTCGACAATTTGATGATAGCTGCGTATTGTCAGTGAGTGCACAAGCTTTAATGTCAAGGCTGTCTTTAGGGCTTGACTTCATATTGGACTGAACGTCAAAACTTTTATTTAGAGTTTCAGAACTTAGGATGCAGCTAGTGAAATTTGTTTCACTGCAACTCATTGGGCTTATTTTGAATTCATACAATGTGTCTTTGTTGTTGGTAGGATCCAATATATCTGAATTCTCATTTGCCTCATAAAAAGTGTTTTTGGGGATGCTGTCCACAGCTAATACTTTTCCTGGGCTAGATATTTTGCTTTCAGTTGTTTCTGCAAAGATCATATTGGAAGCAAAAGTATTACTTATCTCCGTAGAAGTGTTTGTTTGCTCACAAGTTTGTACTGTATCTGCAGAACTCTTAAATGTTAATGTCTCTTCAATCAAAGCAGGGCTAATTGTGTTAACATTGGTCCAACAACTTGATAATAGACTCTTTTCTCTTTGCAAAGGGGCACTCTTTGTAAGAACATATGGAGAAACCAGTGGTGATGGACTAGCTGATGGTAGAGTTTCAATCTTTGGATCATTATTCACCTTGATTTGTATATTCTCTCCATTTAAATTGTGCATATCAAAAAAAGTCATTCTAAGTGTCGACTTGGTGATCTGATCATTTTTGATCATTTGTGATTGCTCATGAGTGCTCATTGTGTCATTTCTGTGAAATTCCTGTGACTGGGCATCTTCATCATGAGGAGACTTCCTGGTCTCATGGAGCAGTCCAGTATCTGGCATTACATTTTCCACTGGGCTAATTTCAGTCTCATCAACTTTTGTGCTGTAATTTACTGATGCAGATTCAAGCATGTCTTTGTAATCGTTTGTAGCATTTGTTTCTATGAAGAGCTCTTCTGTTTGACTGATTTCCTGTTTGAAAGCATTTGTGCTTTTTTCTTTTATCAAATCTGGTAATGAAAGCAAGGCATTTGCTTTGTTGAACGGAATTTCTAAATGAAACCTTTCCTCAACTTCTAGTTCAGGACTAACTTTGACTGTTTCAGTTGGTAACTTTGGTTCTGATGAATTATTAATAGAAATATTAGACTTTAGCAGTTTGAGCTCATTTACCTGTGTGTCCTTTTCATGCACACTGACATCGGTACTCTTAACATCACTAGAATTTTCTGCTTCGCTACATAAATGTGACTTAAAATTATCACATGTTAAAAGCTGGGGTGGCTGTTCCAATGTTTCATTCAAACCAGATGAGAACTTATTAAATTCTACTACTCCTTCCACTCTTTCAGACTCATTTGTGAACACAAGATTTCCTTTCTTTTTATCATCCTCATTTTCCTGTTCTTCCTTGCACTCATTTTGCTGAACAGATGACTGAGCTGATTCCAGTCCTGATGACAAAGAGTCTGAAATCACTTCAAGGCTTTTCATGAGGTTTTCTGTGTATATTTCCTGTTCAATCATCTCTTCTGTTTTATTTGTAGCTGTGCCTAAAGAATTGCTGCTTATGAGTTTCTCCTCGCTGTTTAGTTCTGCTGATTTCTCTGTTGGTAGAATATTTAGGTCTGCATCACCCTTTCCATGTAAAGTTTCTGGATCTAAATCAAGTGGAGTGTCTGTTGCAGTGTTGTGTGTTGGTGTGTGAAGGCACTGTTGTCCACCCATTAGTCCAAACTGAACTGGACTGGCCCATGACAGATCAGGTTCAGAGAAAAGTTCTGAGTGTGAGTCAGTTGGTGCAGCAAGTCCTAGGTTTTCTGATGGGCAACTCACCTCAATGCTACACGGAACACTCTCGGTTTCATGATCCTCTAATCTTAATGGTGAAAATTTACTCATAGTCAGGTCCTTTGGTGGTACATGGTCAAGTGGAGAAGGACTACTTAGCTTAGCTGACTGGAGCTGGCTCTCAAGTTCTGTTACAATTCTTTTTATTTCAAGCTCATCGTCAGAGACACTACTGAGATTTGTCTGGTAGTCTATTATTTTTTCTGTCACTGTGAAAGGGACTGGGTTAAAACACGTCTTCTTATCATCTGCTGTGTCTGAATCATCTTTGTACTGTGCAATCTCATCTGGAAGTTCAGGAGTCACATCAACCATCAAGCTCCAGTCTCTCTGCTCTAATAATGGCGAAAAGGATGATTCAAACAGCCCTTTCTTGTCAGCGGCAGTCTCGACTGGGCCGAAACCTTCCTTGGTTAGTTGAATATCTGGGTACAAATTATTCTCAAATCCACCAACTGTAAGGTCACCAAACATTGATGATGTATCAAATGAAAGGGGTGACTTTATAAGACTCTGTTCATGTTCTAATGTATAAGGCATAAGACATGCTCTGTCTTTCTGTGGGAGTACATCATTAAGTTTAGCGGAAGATAAACACACTTCATCCATGAGTGAACTGCAAAGTGAGGGTGGCTCAGAGAATAAGTCGCTTGGATCTGTCTTTGTTTCGTGGATTGTTGTAATGCCATTACTAAAGTTCTCAAATGAAGCTGGGGAGGATTCTGAATCATGGTGTGACTCTTTCGCCTCCTGTAATGTTTTTGCCTTTGGTGAAGCATAATCTTTTTTGATTTCTTCATCGTTTATGGTCTTCACTGGATTTGCTGTTACACCAATTCTTCTGTGATGCACGCTAGCTTGTTTGTAATCTTTGTTAAGTGGTATGGCCTCATCTGTGCTTGCAATGATTCTCATGTCAGAGCCATAGTGGTCCATCTTTTCCTCTACCTCTACTCGGGTGGTTTTGAACCTTGCAAGACTGACAGTACTTTTAGTCAAGGTATGCTCTGATGCTGTCTCTTCCATTGTACTGATAACATTTGAACACTCTGATGTTGTATAACTGTCTTTGAGTTCAGAGAGTAGAATCTGGTCAGTGCTATAATGCTTTGTGTTTTTGGTAAAGGTCAAAGCTAATGACGTGCTTGACTCTTTTAGTATTCTTTGTGGAGATCTCTCCTGATCAAAGGAATCCTGGTCCTTTTTCCACATGTCCACTCTTTTTTCACAGTCTGAATCTGCGTGATCAATGCTTTTAGGACTACTGATGCTATCACTAGAGACACTCACAGATGTGCTGAGTTCACTGCTGGTTGAAGATCTGCTGCTTCGCCTTCGCACCCGATCATGGCCAGATATTTCTTTTATGCAGGGTTCTGCAGATTCGGCTTTTTTCAGTTCAAAGCTCTCAATGCTTCCTGGCTTCCACTGGCTTTCTCTGTTCTTTTCTGCTCTTATTCTTCCTTTACATTCTTTTGTATACGTGTACTTACAACGTATGCTCTGACTAAGGCGGCCTTGGCTGGCTATCTTCACAGGCTCACAGTCCTCATCTGAATCAGAGATGTAATCATACTCCCTAAATGTAGGATTTTGTACTGTGGGTGTCACCCGCTCCATTACCAGTGAGAATTGCATGTTTTTAGTGCCTTTCACATGGAGCTTATGCAGTTTGTTTTTCTGCTGAACTATTTTGTGAATGAGCTCCTTACTCCAACTCCCTCCACTAATCCGTTTTCTTCTCCTCTCTTTCAAAATTGGCTTTTGAGGTGCAGTAGTCCTTGAGGAAGATGGGGATTGAGGAGTAGGTGTTTTAACTGATGAGCTGCAGCTTTGTATATTTTTGAGTCCACCTCTTTCTGAAAATGCTCTGGACAAAAGAAACCTGGGACCAAGCTTATTTTCATCTGCTGTCTTAGCCAATGTGTGTGTCTCCTTAACCCACTCTGTGTTAGTTTCTTCCAAATTGGATTCCCTCTTCATAATAAGGTTTTCCTGTTTGTCACCTTCCTTGTGTGTCTCTGAATCATGTTCATTTTCTTTGCGATTAGCGTCAGCCTGCTTGCTCTCAGCAATGAGGCAGTCAAAGTCAGCATCAAAAGTATACTTTTGCTGTGTTAAGGATTTTCCGCTGGATGCGAATTCTTGCTTACTTCGACTCTCAAACATTACAGAGTCTTTAGTTTTTAGAGCCTGTCTATTAGACAAGCATTTTGTAGTGGTGATCTCATCATCAGCAAACGCATCAATAAAGCTACTATCAATTTCTGCATTGTCTGACTGATAACCAAGCCCATTCAATGCCTCAGTGATGAGACTATCCAACTTAGCGTCTTCCATCTCTAAGTCAGACAATGGTGCAGATGACAGCATAAGTTTCATAGCATCATCTTTTGCATCAACTTTGACTTCACTGTCAGGCATGAGCTCGCCATTTTTGTTAAGCCCTAGCAAAGACATATGCAATTCTGAGGAACTCCGTGACATGGCAAAGTTGGTAGCAGTAGTTATAGCTTTTGTGTGACCTACATGAAATTTCCTAGTATCTTCTTTGAAGTCATTTTGTGCAAAGGTATGCTGACCACAGTACTGTTTATGATCTAGAAACGATGCCAGATTATTAAAATTCTGATCACACTGCTTACATGTAAGAAGTACATCCAACTGGTCAAGGTTTGCTGTGGCTAAAGAGCTAGTTAATAGCTCGTGAGCTGAATACGGTGGTGGTGGACGGTGCTCCATTCCATATGTGTCGATGAAACCTTTCCCACTTTCCACATTAGATTTAGCATGTTTGATATTTGATGAAAAACTCACAATATTATCTTTGACTTTTTCTTGATTATACCGCAGACTACGAGAAACTTCTGAATGGTATTGATGTTGATTGGGACTCGGGGTTTCTAGTGATGTCTTACTTTGTGTCTGGCTATAAAACTGAGCTGGAGACATCTTCTGGCCGTCATCAGAGCTATTGCTGGTGGGGCTAGTAGAGTCTGGTGAAAGAGAGGAACATGTGCTGCTAGACAATTTGTTTTGTATGGGTGAGTGTGAGGGAGACTCATATGGAGACACCATCATTAGTTCCATACTCGGGACATGTAATGGGGGGTAACTGGGGGTTTTTGGTGTGGACCCATGCATGGAATGATTTACAGCATAGTATACTGGTTTACTTTTGCTATCTTCCACTTGGTTTTGGCTTGATTCCACTTTATTTGTATATTGACATGGTGGTATTGTACTACACCCCTGCTTGACACTGTCTAGCCTCATTTTTGAAAAAGCCTCACTGGGTCTATTGTTGGAAAAATCAGAGCACTTCTGAGTGTTACTTTTTTGAGATTTACTATCATCCTTCCAGTCTGAGGGAGTTACCAAAAAAGCCATTTGCTGATTACAAACTTGCTTAGAAATCTCTAACCTGTTTTGGTTTGGTGTGGCTGCAGTAAGGCGCATCTGCTGCCAGGGCATGCCGTTGTTAATTCCTCCACTTTGCCTCTGCTCTAGAGGAGACTTGCACTGAAATGGGTACGGAGTGGAGTTGTGATCTAATGGTGATGGGAATGCTTTGTTGGGCCCTTCCCATGGTTGTGCTACTCTACTGTTTTTATCATGAGGTCCTGAGCCCACATGGATGATATTTGTTGGCGAGTTGGTGTAACTCTTTTTTGAAAAGTGCAATTGAGGACCTTGACTCTGTGCAATATTTCTGATGTGATGAACACTACCTTGAACAAGAATTCTTTGGCTTGAAGCACTGTTTTTAAAATGGCAACCTCTTTTTCCACCTGTAGTAGCACTTATATCCCTAGTGTCTACTGGACAATAATGATCTGACTTGTCAGACAAAGCACCCTTTTTCTTAACTGGTTGTTGCATGCTTGATTCTGTGCTACCACCATTTATAACACCATCACCTGTGCTTCTTGTGCAATGGACAGATGAATGTACATTATGAGGTGTCTGAACATATTGGGGAGGTCTGCACTGCAAAGAGTACTGCCTGTCTTCAGACTGTTCATAACAATGCTTTGTATTGCTTTGCACAACCTTATGCTCCTCCCCAGAGGACTGAAATGAAAATGAGTTTTGGTTAGGACCCAAGGATGCTTCTAATGAATCTTGTGGCTGCGTATTCTGATCACATGGAAAGTAATTTGTATTATCCAGTAATGAATACCCATAATTAAATGGTAATGGAACAAAACCACTGGATTTATTCACTTCCCCAACATTGTTAGACTTTTGTGATGAGCCTCCAAAACTAGCATTACTGAAAACCCTGTCAGGAGACTGCCACATATCAGTTCCACTCAGCTGAAAGTCAGGAAAAAGCATTTGATTAACAGGTTGTGGGTTATTGGTCTCCAGTACACCAGGTTGCTTTTGCGGTGCAGTGGATGATGAGTGCTGGTGAGAAGAACCCCCTGCAGCAGAGCCCACTGGCTGTGAGGTAAAGCTTGGAGTAATGAGGTTAGAGCCCTCCTGGAAACAGCGATTAATGTTGAATTCCTCCTGTTGACGTTCTGCTTCTCGTTCTGGGATATTTGGTACATGGAACTGGTAGCTGCCTGAGACAGGGCCCCGGCTGGCTTCCAGCTTCTTGGGAGGTGAAAGCTTCTGCTGTGGATAGGCTATCCCTATTGTGGGATTGGAACGAGAATTTGTCGTACTCAATCTGCACAGCTGCTGTGGGGTGGCACGCTCTGTTTTTCCTGTCTTTTTCCCCTTATCCCGAATGCGACTCTTTCCACTGGGAGACTGAGGGCTGACCTTGCCATTAGGCCAGCTTCTATTACTGGTGAAGTTTGAGCGGTTCTGCAACAATTTGAAATCAATTTTTCCTGCCTGTTGCGGCCGGATAACAGCTTCACGTTGCTGAATGTTGTCTTTCTCCTTTTCTACAAACTTAGTGCTGTTGTCAACAGTCTTTGACTCCACACACACATTTTTAAAGTGCTCAGGTGATTCTTTAGATGCTTTCTCATTAGACTGATTACTTGCAAGCTTCTTTTGTTCCTGGTTAGTCTCTGCATCCAGCTCTTTGGTGGCATATGCCCGTTTAGCCTCTCCTGCCATGATTCCTACGTGGATTATTCAGCAGGCTGCTCCTTATGTATGGAGGCTGTGACACAGCGACATTCTGCTGTAGTCTGGAACAATCTCCAGCATCATGAGCAGAATGAACAAGATTATAATCTTCTCTCTTATCTCATTTCATCAATGAGTAAAATATATTCAGTCATCATCTTGAAGCCCTGACAAGGGAAAAAGAGAAGACAAAGGAAATGAGATACCAGGATTGACAGTTCACTTTACATATAACAGATCAATCCATAATTTAATTTAAAATAACTAAAACTAAGTTAAGACTAAAGTTAAGTAACGTGTGTCTGCTGCTGTAGTGCACATGTGCAGTGTTTGGTTTGTTTAGATTTTTAGAGCTACGATCCTGAACAACACCATTTATCACCATTAGAGGGCAGCATTAGATTATTTTTGGATGAAAAATGAACGCATCAATAAGTGCCAAAAAAAAGATGCCAGCTACACGTGACATTATCTGTAATATATATTTATACTTGTCCATTTTTTGTTTGTTTATTGGTTGAATAATGTCACTGATGACCATGCTAATGACAGGAACAGTCTATAATTTCATATCTATATGCATATCAAAGACAATTTAGCATTTCCAATTTATCTAGTGTGCATGTCTTTGGACTGTAGAGCACCTTGAGTAAGCCCACGCGAACACAAGGAGGACATGCAAACTCGACCCATCCGGATCAAACTGGGTTTCTTCTTGCTGTGAGGCAACAGAACTATCCACGGCACCAACGTGCCGCCCGCTCCTGCTCAATTGCCAAAAACATAGAATTTATTACATTCTCCTTACAATCTGTGAGATAGGGCAGGTGGTTGTCATTCTTTAGGTGCCTCCTATCCTAGTTCATGCTGACCTTCTGATGTTTTTCATTGTAAGCAAGGAATTCAAAGCAGATAATCCCGCATATACAGTATTCCACCATGTGTAGATCTGAGCTTGTGACAAGATTAAAGAAGCTGACCACACACACAATAAGGCGGTTGTTGAGATCATATCGGAATGAAGAAGAAAAAAAGCCCACAGGGCAGCACACGTCTTTCAAATTTCAATCATTGGTTCACAGTAATGTTATTCTTGTGACAGTGGAGCTGGAGTGTATTTGATGAACTCTGTCAGAAGGCAGGATTACACTCTGAACTGAATGCCAGTCCATCACAGGGCAGCATTTACACACGCACAAATGAACATTCACAACAAGGGGCAATTTGGATTAGCCAATTCTGACATGTTTTAGAAGGTGAGAATAAACAGGAGTCCAGACAAATCCCATGCATACAAAGAGAATATACAGGGGTTAGACAATGAAACTGAAACACCTGTCATTTTAGTGTGGGAGGTTTCATGGCTAAATTGGACAAG
>JAOUQV010000009.1:4678452-4691366 GCA_028565295.1 Aspidoras spilotus | reverse complement strand
ACCAACAATTTGTCCTCTTTTGAACTCTGGTATGTCACCCATAATGTTGTATGCATTGCAATATTTTGAGCAAAACTATGCTGAGACAGACAGACAGACATATATTATGAGGAATAGCAATGAAAACAAGCAAAATATACCCTCACGGGAAACCGGTGTACAAATCTTCACAAGTTCAAGAAGAAAATGCATGGGTGTGTGTGTGTGTGTGTGACTATGCATGCTTTTAAGAGGTCGGGGGTTTTCTCTTCCCACTGGCAGCTCTAAAAGTTCATACTAGTGCAAATATATGCTTCAACAAATTAACTTAATGTCCATGTGTATATACAGTATATCTGAGTGTGCACGTGCATTTCTAGGTGTGTGTCTTTATGCGTTTGTGTGTAATGGTGAGTGCTCTAATTTGCAGAGTTAATTTCAGAGGCATTTTCAGTGCAAATGGAGCAAAACATGGCCAAACAGAGACAACCAAACACACAGGCAGAGAGCCTGCTTTACTCTGAATCTTTAAATTCCCACTATATATATATATTGCATCCAGAAAGCATTTATATCACTTCACATTTTACACATTTTTGCTGTTACAGAATTATTCCAAAATTAATTCAATTCAACTATACCCCATAATAACAATGTGTAAAAAGTTAAGAATTTTTTTTTACAAACTTATTAAAAATAAAAACAAAATAAATCAATTACATGTACATACGTATTCATAACCTTGCAAGTTTTGGGCAAGTTTTCCCATTCCTGTTTGCAGAACCCCTCAAGAAACATCAGGCTTGATGGGGATCGTCAGCCATTTCCAGAGATGTTCAGTCGGGTAGAAGTCTGACTGGGCCTCTTAAGAACATTTACAGAGTCCTCCAGAATCATTATTTTGTTATCTTGGCTGTGTGCCTAGGGTCGTTGTCCTGTTGGAAGGTGAACCTTCAACCCAGTATGAGGTCTAGAGTGCACTGAAGCAGGTTTTCTTCAAAGATGTCTCTGTACATTGCTGCATTCATCTTTCCCTTGACCCTGACTAGTTTCCCAGTTGCTGCCACAACTTTGCTTCATTGAAGGGAAAGTGCCTAGTTTCCTCCAGACATGACAATTGGCCTTCAGGCCAAAGAGTTCAATTTTTGTTTCACCAGACCAGGGTTAGAGTTTCTTATGGTCTGCAAGTGATTTAGGTGCCTTTTGGAAAACTCCTAACAATGTCCTTTGCCTATTACCAAGGAACAGCTTCCACATGGTCACTATATCATACAGGTCTGATTAGTGGAGTGAATCAGAAAAGGTTGTACTAGTTGTACTGTAAAAGAGTTGTATATCAATGACTTATTTTTATCCCTCTTACACACACACACACACACACATTTTCATCTTGGATTTAAGATGCTGCCAATCCTCAGTAACATGCTTTCTGTAGCATTGTAGCTCAGATCTTTCACTCTACAGCAGCCCTGGAAAACTGCAAACTCTAGCACAGGTAATTAGGTAATGAAGAATGGCAGACAGTAGAAAAGACAAGTCTCAATACACTCTCCTTGACTGAAATGTATGTAATCTGACTAAGATACATCACTCTATGTCAGAAACGAACACAAATACTGACACTTGTGACGTTGGCAAGCAAGAGACATTACAGTGTAATACTAAATTATGTATGCCAACTAAAGCATTGTCATGTCTTTTCCTACATAAAATAACATGAGCTATTCCTATTGCTATTACAGTATGTTTCTAGCAACTAGTCTAGTAAATTGTAAACTAATTGCAAACGTCACTCTGCCATGCTTTTGCATTTATACACTTCCTTTCTATTTGCATGTCTATCCCTCTCTTGCTCTTTCCTTCCTCCTCTAATGCAGCCACTTCTGGAAAGTCCATTTACACAGCTCCCAGTGAGAGCTGGTCTGTCTTCTCCATGGCAGATTCCTGCTTGTGTTTTTTCAATTAGCCTCAGCTCCTATATACTATTGAGAGGAACATTTGGGAAACCATAATTCTCATCGCTCAACACACAAGCTAACGGAAAGTCACTTAACATTTTTCCGGTAGGAGTTTTGGAAAGACCCATTACTCTGTCAAAGAAAGAGAATTCACATGTCCCTATAGAGAAATATATGATTGGCTGAATGGGTGGATGGATGAATACTGCAGGTGGATGCATGCATGTATGGATGGATGCATGTATGAAACAGTAACAGGTGGATGGTGAGATACATGGTAACAACAAATAGGTAACTGGATGGATAGGTAAATGCATAAATTGGATGGAGGATGGATAAATAGAAGAAATGTTTGGAAAGGTAGATGGACAGTAGGTGGATTAATGGAATAATTATATGTATAGCTGGATCAATAGTCAGATTTTGTAGGATAGTTGATTATTGTCAACAATAGAGCAGAAAGAAGGGGTGAATGAGTTCATGGATGGTTGGATACCCCTGAGAATGCTGATGAAATATTACTGGTCCAGATTAACACAGGGCCACAGTGAGAAATGACAGATCTAGTGGCTTCACATCAACACTACAGTAACTGAGAGACAGATGAGAGAAGCAAAGTCCTCTCCACCCACCCTCTATCCCCACATGCAGTATTTAAACAGATGAGTCTAAACAGTATACTTCTGGCAAAAAAAGGCTTAATCACCATGGCAAAACACTAGGCCAGATGCAGATGAGCACACACACATACACTAAACAGGCTTGGATCAAACATACATAGGTATCTGAAAAAATATTCACAAAGGTAAGTTCACGCTTATGCAAAATAAACTACGCTCTGATGTTAACAACTTGCTATATATACCATGGCTGTGAACTCAACAAGACCCACAATACACCCTAAAAAATATACAGCTAGGGTACAAGAGTTCAGCGGGGAGATGTGGATGCCAGTGTAACAGCTCCCACACACTGCACACATTCATTGTGAATCCTAAATAGTGCCTTAGTCTAGTCCAGTCTCACAGAGACCTTTACATAGACTGACTATGGAAACACAGCCAACTGTCATCCTGCGTGTGTGTTTGTGTGTATCCGTGCATAAATGATGACAGTGTATGCTTAGGAATGGAAGTGACAGACCCCATCACCACCCACCGAAACAGACACTCAGACAGACACACAGACAAATAAACAGACCTGCAGACACACAACTCTGACCGATCCTGTGAAGTTCACAGCTCTTACCTGTGTGTATGTGTGCAGTCCATGTGTGAGAGCTTCATATCTGCTGTAGCAGTTCCAGAGCTTCGCATTTAGAACCAGAGCTCATGTGAGGAGAGATAGAGAGAGAGGGGGAGAGAGAAAGAAGGAGAAAGAGGGAGGGGTAGAGGAGAGGAACAGAGGTGTAGAGAGAGAGGGAGGGAGAGGAGAGAGAGAGAGAGAGAGAGAGAGAGGGAGAGACAGGAAGAGTGAGAGAGAGAGTGTACTGGAACTCTGCAGCCTCCAGCCCCAGCCACTCCAACTCTACAGTCTGAGGATGAAAAGAGAAGTCTTCATTACCAGCTTGAGACCACGCCTCCACCCCTCTCCTACCCTCCCTCCTACACTCCCTCCCTCTCTCTCTTCCCTTACTCTCCCAGCCAGTAGCACACGCTAGGGCCAGCCCCAGCCAATCATCTGCCAAAAAAAACCTCCAAGTACAGTTCACTGCCAGCACAGAGTAGAGCAAGAAAGAAAGAGAGGGAGAGGGTGAGTAAGTGAGTGAGTGAGTGAGAGAGTGAGTGAGTGAAGAGAGAGAAAGGAGCTATGACAGATAAAGTGAGAAACACAGCATAAGGAAAAGCAGACAAAGTATGGTAAAAGTATGTTTAATCATTGTTGCTTCAGATTAAACCGTGCTTTAGGAAACACAGGATTAAACAGACAGTTTAGATTACTTGGTGACAAACTTTGGATATGAGACAGTTCTTTCTCTCTCTTACACTTTCTGTGTGTGCATTTGTATCATCACCTTCCTAAAATAATAACCAGTCATTTCTTTAGGTAATTCATTTAAATAATATTTATCTCGATTACAATTTACTTTTGACAAAGGCCATTTTATTACAGGAGTAGAATGACATGATCTGTTAAACTAAAGACATAGGCGGTTTTACCAGAGGTGGACAATATGATGAGGAGGTGATTTAGAAAAAATAATAATTTAATTAATTAAAAATAATATCGGTAAAAAAATGACATTAGTTTAAGACGTTGACGATATGCATCACCCACATCTGGCTTTTTTTTCTGTTAATACATACAATCTGATTATTCCTTCCTCACTTTTTCTTTCTCACACCCCTGCCAAAGAAAGTGTTGTACCCTTTGGAGGAGAAAATGACTCTTTAAAGAGAACTGCATACTGCCTGTAATTATGAGCGGGGTTGGGCAGGGATAAAGGCTAGGAGCCCTACCCCATTACCACCACATATATACACACACACACATTATCCAGCCAGTGGCAAGCCAAACCAGGGCACACACTGTCACGAAGAGACAGTTGAGACTTTAATCTTTTTTTTTTTTTTTTCAAAGGCCATATTTATTCAGGCTCACTGAAGTACAGGAGAAATGATGTGTGTCCAGAAAAGATGCAATTACGGAGCACAAACACCGCAATGGAAAATGCATGCATTATAAAACAACTAAAAAATTTGCACAGTTGCATTAAAGTTACTTTATTTCAGTTTTACTTATTATGCACATTTTCTGAAATGCTCTCATGTTCATTACCTGCATGCTTTAAAGTTGCGCTCATTCCCTCTGTCATTTACTGTAGCTTTATACAAGCTGCTCTTATGGTATGTAAATGGGGGTTAAAATTAAAGCACAACCAAAAGAGCATGGCTTTACCAAAGCACTGATCTCTTTTTGTTCTCCCAATTCTCTCCCTAACACACCATGATGTGTGTGTGCATAACCATACATAATTGACTACTGTACAGAGAGGATATTTTACTGTCTTACAGCCAGAGAAAATGACAAAGAATGAAATGCGAGGCACTTAATGCTTCACCAGGAAGACTTTTAAAGGAGCCAAATTAGATTATAATTGATACGTTATTCAATAAGGACCCAGGTTCAATACCCAGGTGGATGAGCTGGGAAATATCTGTGTTGAGTTTTACATGTTCTCCCTGTATTCGCATGGGTTTCCTTCGGGAACTCAGGGTTTCCCCACAGTCATGCAAGCTATGTGAATTAGACATGCTAAATTGTCTGTTCATGAGCCTGAAAATGGTGAAGGATACGTTGGGTATGCAATTCCTAAAGCGTGCCAGATTGGCAACGCAAAGCCGAAATACAGAAAAAAGACTTATTCAAAGTCAAAATGTATTGTTTGTAAGAAAATAATGAATGCTGAGATAATATATTTGTAATTCAATTACAATATCTGGCCAATGCTACAATGCTGCTGAGTGTGTTTATATTCTACCACACCACATATAAACAAGAGAATGCATCTTTATCATTTTACAAAACTAAATCTGGTTGAAAAGAATGAAGATGAGAGAAGAATGCATGACTCGCATATGAGCAAATATACAAAGAGCATTGTGGATCAGTGGAGGCTCATTGACACAGACCTATAGTCTTCTCAACAGCATAATGGTGTTAAATTAACACAGCATTACAAAAAGAGCATTTACAGTTCCAGACTGTCAACATCATCAGCCTCCACTCCACATGTGGTGAAAGGAAAAAGAAACACGCCTGGACTTATGAAGAAAGAATGAAAGAAAGAAAGAATAAAAGAAAGAAAGAAAGAAAGAAAGATAAAACAAAGGAATCCTTTAATTGCTGCCCTCTTTATTGTTTAATGATGATAATCTCCTCAAGCCAGAGAAAAACACAGCATCTTAAATGTGGCTTTATGATTTGAATCCCACAGCCATCCACAAGCTCCAGGGTTGCAATTTCACTTTGCTGTGATAACAGCATGGATAAATACATCCAAAACGGGGAGCTGAGAAAGTGGTTGAAGAAATAAGGTGATTACTGTAAATAATTTTGTCACAGGCTCATGGCCAATGAGGGGAAGTATTAACATTGCTGAGATTCTAGGTAAATACCTATTTCAACCACTAGAGGATCTAATGAGCTGTCTTTATATTTCAGAAGATAAAAAAAGAATTCTAACATAGTCGGCAAATGTGCTAAAACATTCAGTGTGATTCAAAAAGACAGAGGAAATTCGGACACGGGTAACAATAATAAACAAAATGATTAAACATAAGTTCTCATTTCGATTGTATCTGTCTTAAAAATAAACACTAAAACACCTTAAAAATGTCTTGCCATCATACACAAATAAAGTCTACTAGGAATGGAAAGTGAGCTTTCTCCGTTTGACTAAAAACACACTTGCATGTGACCACATTTAAGTCCACATAGCTTTCAGACCTTTACTAGATTAAAGATCAAAAGAGTCTCTGCTTAGACAGGTTATAGATTAGATTTATAGCCATTGTAGAAGACCCTGGGGTGTCTATAAATACAAAGTCAAGAATGTGAAATATCATGTACAAGCATATCATAAGACATTTCATATGTTATATCAGACATTTATAAGACTTTTATTTTTATTTAGAGCTTGAAGTTTTGCGTTGGTAGTTGTTTGGGCTCATCATGAAAATCATTTAAAATTCAAAGCGTGTGGGCAATTGACCGTCATACCCACATCTGTCACCTCCACATATCAGTAACTATTGGCCCAAAATTGGAAGGACACAGTTCTATGGAATGCTTTTATAATCTGAATCAATATTGCATTTAAGGGCACCATACATATTCCCCATGTCAATGCCCAGAGTAGAGAACAAAATCCAGGAAGACATGCTTTGCCAAGGCAGGAGTGTAAATGGCCTGCACAGAAACATGACGTCAACCCCACTAAAACCTCTTATACTGCATGAACTGGAACACAACTTTGGTGCAGACCTTTTGTCTTACACTAGTGCCTTAGTAATATTGGTGTTACTGAATGAACACTAAGTCCTACAGTCACATTTCAAATTTAGTTCATTCTTTTGAAGGAGGTTATTATTAAAGGTTGTTAAAGAAGTGAGGGGGAACTAATTTGTAATGAGATGTTCAACAACTAAATTGATGCTGTGCCTCCACTAATGTTTGACCAAATGGTGTATATTAACTTATACTGGACATTATGTTAAAAAAAGTATTTCTACAAACATCTAGTGTATATGTGTGTGACTTGTGGCAAAATCTAGAATCAAGAGACAAGTAAATGGCAAAAGGTTCGAGTCACCATTTTATTAACTACATTATCTATGCCATAAATAGTTCTGTAACAGATTATATGTCATAGTTCAATTCAATTTTTAAACAATGGACATTGTCCCAAAGCATCTTTACAGAAAACGTTTATATAGTGGAGTTTACTGCACAGATTATTCAGAGGCCATTTATCCAGGAGCCACCTGTTGCAGTAAGAGAATTCTGAATGCCTCCATGGCATTTACTGTTGCCATAGGCTAGGTGAAGCTGTCTGTCACCAGGGAAACGATTGACAGCCTGTGTTTGTTAAATGATTCAGATTGTTCTGGGCCATGTTGATGCTGCCAGTGTGTATGTGTGTATTCGTACAATGTGTGTGTCAAAATAAAACCGCACAAAAATAGATAACCCAGTGGGGCGGAAAATTCTACGCTAACATTACTCTGTCAAACAATACATATTATGCACAAATTCTGTCTAAGGCCAAAGTTTTATCTGACATCTCGCTCAGTTCAGTTGGAGTGTGTGTGTGTGTGTGAATGGGCATGTTTGCATTTGTGGAAATGACTGTTTACGTAGTTAAGGGTGCATTTTACAGCACAGGTTTTGGAATCTGGGAACCAATAAACTTAGGAAAAGGAAAGAAAAAACTGGAAGAAACAGAAAGAAATATAAACTTTACCAACCACATCCCTACTATTATTGTTCTGGATATATTTCAGACTGTATCTTAGAGCTGTCAGTTCAGGCAATGCATCTAAGCTTTCCCTGTTACAGCAAAACTATTTCAAATGATTATTAGGAAAAATGTAGATTACAGAATACATTGAGACATGTGAGACATTGAGACATTGAGACAGACATACAGAAGAAAATGTCTGAGTAATGTGACCACATTTTTACACCCTATATAACAAATGCAAACTCTTTTAATCATTGTTAAATGTATTACATGTATATTTGATTGTTCTCAGACAAAGAAAAGGATGATTTTTGACCTTCACAAATCAGTTCAAGGATTAAAAACGATCTTTGAAAAGCCAGTTAAAACAGCATTAAGCACAATCAGAGCCATAAAAAAACCTTTTAAAGAAAGCCTTTCACAGAGTGAGACATGTTTGGGAGGAAAAGACGAACTCAAGAGATATAGATTGTAAGGTTTACAATGCATATGTTAATCCAGGTCTAAAAACAAAGATGTATAATCCTACAAAACCAGAGACAGGGATGCTCAGTCATTTTATTCCTATCCCACTGCAGCCAGCCAATCCAAAAATTATGAAGGCCTATGACGCATTATTTTGCCATAACGGGTGTTAAGTATACAGCTACTGTTTCAGGCCTTGCGTTTTGTTTTTGAATTTCAACTGTCCACTGATAACTAAAGTGGCCCAGCATAGTATACTATTCCATCTGAGTGTATTGTGGAGCAGAGTATATGTTGTTCCTCACCACACCTGGGATAAACACTATACAGAAGGCCTCTTGTAGACATGGCAATGGGCAATGTTTACACTCTGCAATCATGGTCCTCATTAAGAACATTGCCAGGTTCACAGTGGCACATAAACACAAAAAAAATTATGCCGAGAGAGAATTAAAGTGTATTACCAATAATTTAAAGTTATTGGTTTAAATAATTTATACTGACATACCAGTATATCCAAATAACTGAGGAGAATAATACTTTTACTACTAGGATCACTGAGCAGCAATTCCTTTTATATTGGGTGTACTTTGAATATGTGAGTGCTGTTGCCTCACAGCAAGAAGGGCCCGAGTTGGGACAACCAGAGATATTTCTGTGTGGAGTTTGCATGTTCTTACCTTGTTTGCACAGGTTTTCTCTGGGTGCTCTGGTTTTCTCCCACATACCAAATACACACATTTAATTCGTGCCTCTAAAGTGCCCAGAGTTGCCTCTAAAGTGCCCCTTGCACCTAGATTTGCAAGGTGGGCAGTGGTTGCACTGTGACCCCATGAGTGAATGATCAGGACCATTGTAATATCAGTAGTTTAGACTGCACAAAAAAAAAAGAAAAATAAAGGGGTCAGCAAAAAAAAATCAGAAAGAGGGAAATCCATCTTGGAGAAATGGGAGAGTCAAGCCAAACACTATTCTTCTCAAAGAGCCTATTCATGGGCATCCTCACATTAGAGCAATCTGCATTCTTCTGTTATTTACTACAAGCCAGGGGTACACACAAAGCAAGAGCAACTGAGACAGACAGACTGGGAAGAGGGTGGGGGCTTTAGGGGATTTAAAGCCACTTAACTGTGTCAGTATGCTGAGAAGATTTAAGGTGAACAGTTTCAGAGCTTTAGGAGAAATGGACTCATTTATCTTTTATCTCAATTCACTTTTGTAGTGCCGATAAAGGCTCACAAAATAGGAATAGTGCTAAACATGTGAGATATTGTTAGAGACACTGGCCAGTGCTCTTCCTTTCAAAGTGGGAATTGATTTACACATTCTAATTTAAATTGAAGCTATTACAGTTGTCAGTATTAAATCACCTATATTAAATACAACTTCAATGCAGGTTTAAATGAACTCTGATGTCCAACACACAGTCTGAAAACTGTCAGAATGTTTTCCAATCAAATATTAATACACACGATTAATGTCAAATATCAGACTTTAATCTGAACAAGACGCATTTCAAAAACCTTCACATAGAAGCAAGGTGACTAGTGCCACATGCCCTGAATGACCTGATCTCCTCCGTGAGTTCCTACAGGCAAAGTGTAATCTAAAGCTGATCTCGGCGGTAACGGTTTTTTACTGGAGAGCTTGGAGGTGTAGTCCGAGGCCGTTTAGCAGGTCGCAGTGTATTTTTAACTTTTTGCAGCTGTTACACTGCGGCATGTGGTACACTACTGATGTGTGTGGCCTTGCCATGCAGAGGAAAAAATTAGTAAAAAAAAGAAAATGATGAGAGAGTAGAGCAGAGATTTCACCAGTAGTCCTGCTTTTGACTTGATATAATAATTACAGATATAAGAGTCAATATAAATGAATATACAAACAAGACATAAACTCATGAACCCATACACATCTATTTTTGCAGTATTTCCATTAAAACGTATAAAGTGGTAGAACAGATTATCTACAATGCTGGTAGTTATGCATGCACTGATTCACTGTGATTAGTGAATCAGTTGCTCAAGCAGGGTGGCACAGCAAGAAGGACCTGGGTTTAATCCCTGGGTGGGGCGACCTGGGAAATTTCGGTGTGTAGTTGGCATGTTTATCCCATATTCGCACAGGTTTTCTTTGAGTGCTCCAGTTTCCTCCTGCATTCCAAAGACATGCATGCTAGGCTAATTGGTGTCTTAAATTGGCCCTTGCGTGTATGTGTTCCCCACGACGGATAGTCTAGGGTTGTTCCTGCCCTTGCGTCCATAGTTGCCAGGTGGGCACTGGCTGGCCCATGACACCTTGTGGATTAAGCAGAAGGAAAACAATTGAATGAATGGGTTGCTCAAGCTCTGAGATTTTGAAACCCATACCTGCTGACCGAGAAAGGCATCTTCTCTGGATTGGTGATGCACTGCTAAGTATTTTTTTTGTTAAGCTTAAAAAACATTTGTTTCCAATTCTCACCCCACCCTATTTTATAGCACCAACCCGAAAACGTTTACAATAAAAATTGCACCAGTCTCCGACCCTATGCTTTGAATATTAATGTCAAATGACTTAAGTTAAGGCCAGAAGATAATCCACCTCCTCTTTAAAAACATGGCATAATTATAGTATAGATGAAATTGTTATTGTGGTATTTCATTAGCAGTAAATAGTAAATTGGTGTTAATGGTATATGACATACCCAAAAAAAGGTGTGAAAGGGTTAGAAATTATATGCAAAAATGTAACTAATATCATGACATCAAAGATCAGATTTTGACAATAATTTATCAAATTGTCATCAGATGATGGACAAACTGTGGATTAAAGTAGCCTGTGTGTACAAACTTGACAAGATGAAAAAAAACACACAAGCCATATTCTATACCAAATGAACTCAGAGACATTGTCTTTCATTTAACTTCATATGGTATGAGCACGGGCTCACGAACACACACCCACACACTGTCTTCAGTGGATCTGTGTGTGGGTATGCGGTAACAATGGTCCGTGGCTTAGTGAAGGCTCTGTCTGAGACTTCTACATAAACCTTTAATATAAGGCCTTTTAAAATGCAGTAGGCCATCAGAAGTCAGTGCACCCTGTAATTGACCTTAAAATACTTTCTGAAGAGGTCGGAGGCAATGTCACTGGCCAAAGGCCCAAGTGGTGGCTACAAGGCTGGAGCCCATAGGAGCCTGGGAAGACTTTACGGTGTATATTTAGTGTACTGTCCTTTGATTGGGGACAAGAGACACACAGATAATGCCAGTCTGCATGTAAAACCATGTGTATCCGCCCTGAGGTGCCCCATATGTGGTACGCTCTCCTATCCCATGACCACAGCAAAACAGAAAAGGTCAGAGCTTTATCTCAAGCAGAAAGCAAGCAGGTCCTCCTGCCACTGTATTAAACATAATACAGTACTGTAATGTAGCTTATGTTGTTTTTACAAACCCAATTCCAAAAAAATTGTAAATAAAAACGAAATGTAAGAATGTGGAAGTTTCAAAAATACGTAATTTATTCAGAATGGAACATAGAAGACATATCAGATGTTTAAACTGAGAACATGCATCATTTAAAGAGAAAAATTAGGTGATTTTAGATTTCATGACAATAACACAAATTTAGAATTCTAGTTGCTTAATTTTTTTTCGTTTTTTTTTGCATCTTCCATTTTATGATGAGCCAAATGTTTTCTATCTGGACTGCATGCTGGCCAGTTCAGTACCGGACCCCCCTTCTACGCAGCTATGATGCTGTAATTGGTGCAGTATGTGGTTTGGTACTGTCATGCTGGAAATGCAAGGTTTTCTGGAAAGAGATATCATCTGGATGGGAGTATATGTTGCTCTAGAACCCGGATATACTTTTCAGCACTGATGGTGTACTTCCAGATGTGTAAGCTGTCTATGCCACACACACTAATGCAACCCCATACCATCAGAAATGCAGGCTTCTGAACTGAGCGCTAATAACAACAAGAAGGTCGTCCTTCTCCTCTTTAGTCCTAATGACACAACATTTTTGATTTCCATAAAGAACTTCAAATTTTGATTCGTCTGACCACAGAACAGTTTTCCACTTTGCCACAATCCATTTTAAATGATTCTAGGCCCAAAGATGATGTATGCGCTTCTGGATATTGTTTAGATACGCCTACTTCTTTAAACTATAGAGTTTTAGTTGGCAACGACGGATGGCACCGTGAATTGTGTTCACAGATAATGTTCTCTGGAAATATTCCTGAGCCCATTTTGTGACTTTCAAAACAGAAGCCTGCCTGTCTGATGCAGTGCCGTCTAAAAGGCCCATAGATGATGATATGTTCAAACTCTTTGCAATTTTACACTGTCAAATTTTACTTTGTCCCAACTTTTTTGGTATCGGGTTTGTAATGTTATACAACCCTCTTCTAGAAGGCTCCATAATAAACAGTAACAGATGAGGTAATAAACAGGCATGTTGGTGAAGGAAACAAAGGAGATGAGGATGTGATGGGCAAGTTTGGTGTTAAGGATAGGAACCTAGAAGGACAGATGGTAGTGGATTTTGCAAAGAGG
>JAOUQV010000009.1:4544241-4554296 GCA_028565295.1 Aspidoras spilotus | reverse complement strand
ATTCTTGTTAAGCTGCTTTGTGACAATGTTCCATTGTAAAAAGCGCTATATAAATAAAATTGAATTGAATTGAATGTAATTTACACAAACTTCATGTAGATATCCTTGTAATGTTTTGTAATGCTGCATTGCAACAATGCTCGATTGTAAAAGCACTAGAGAAATAAAATTGAACTAAACTCATATATACACCATCTGACCAACAGACACAACTGCATGCACACATGCACGAACGCACACACACACACACATATATGGTGTACCTACAGGACACACATGGTAAACATATACCCTAATGCAAGTATACAAGCATGCACGTGCTTCACACTTATGGAATCTTCAACACACACACATACACACTCCTGAAACACTTGTATTATGTCCAAACCACACATGTTTATACAACATTAAACCATGACTGAAAAACACAACATGGACGCGCCTGTGAGCAATCCAAACACACTTGTAACCCTGAAGTTAAAAGTAAACGCAGCCCTATAGCCTAAACACTGACTATCATCACAGCTGTCAACAGCAGCCACACCTAGGCTGGGCAATATACACTGCTGACCAGCTGCAAGCTCATGTAGTGCTTTCATAGAAACTTCACATCAACCAGTGCTGTCCCCTTTCTTTATAAACTGCAATTTTATAAAACACATTGAATTCATTCATTTTCAGCGACTTAGACTGCTTAGATAAGAATAAACATAGGACATGGATTGAACCCTTGACCATTACTACAGATAAAAAAATACAAATTTTGATGTTTTAGATTTAATATTATTTATATAAAGGGATTATTAATTCATATTTGCATTTCTTACATTATTTGAAATCTACAAAATCAGCCAAGCCATAAATGTATTTCCCTATATATACAGTGTGTGTTCATGTTAATGACTACCTTTAATTTCAAAATTATTAACACAGGCATGAGAATTTGTTTACTCTTCAGTTTTCTGCATACATTTTAATATTAGTGCAGATTTTAATATAATGCAAAATTCGTATTCTCTTAATAAACGAGATTGCTTACATGTGTATCGTGTACACAGTGCATATTTTATTAATTAAGTTAATGAATAAACAAAACCTTTGCAGATATATACATTGTCATATATACATAGATATATATACAAACACAACTGTTAACTGAAAAATGTCTTAGTTGCTTATTTAGAGACTCTAATAGTTTGGTTAAGACAGTCAGTCTGAAGGATGATAGTTCTCTAAGATAGAAGGATTCCACTTTTTAAAAATGGGAGAACAAATGCTGATGTCCTAGGGATGTAACCACTATATTAACCAAGATTAAATATAGAGAAATAGATCCAGTTATCTAATGCAAAGCAATGTTTTAAAAATATCTGGGCCAGCAGATTCAATACAGTCCAAGTCCAACAGTGCATTTTGATCTTTGTATATAGAAGCTGGTTGTCAATTATGGTTACAGAAACTACATCATCATCCATATCACATACTAAATTTAAATCACTGTGATAAATTTCATGTTCATTAAAACATTTATAATTTCGTTTAAAAATAGTTTTGTGAAATGTACAATCAGTTTTGAGAAATGTACAATTTCTAACACAAGCAACCATACAATGATCACTAACATCATTACATGACATTCTCCAGCAGCAGGAAACGTATGTGAGGCATTATTAAGGATAACGTATATTAATAGAGACTTGTCCCTCTGTTTTAAATTAAGGCATGTAGGTTGATTGCACTAGTTGCGTCAGATTCAATGTGTCACATAAATCTTTTAATGTTGATGAAGATGAAAGCCAGTCCCAGTTAAAGTCTCCTAGGACAATATATGTGCACATTGTTTAGTGCACTATATACACTTTGTTTCCAAAAGTATTTGCTGACCCATCCAAATTATTAGAATAAGGTGTTCCTATCACTTCCATGGCCACAGGTGTATGAGTGCTTTAGCCTGCCAAGACATTTTAGACAATTCCATGCTCCCAAATTTGTGGGAACAGTTTGGAGCTGGCCCCTTTCTTTTACAACATGACTATGGACCGGTGCACAAAGCCAGGTCCATGAAGACATGGATGACAGGGTCTGGTGTGTATAAACTTGACTAGCCTGCACAGAGTCCTGACCTTACCCGATCTTTGGGATAAATTAGAGCGGAGACTAAGATGCTCGTCCAGCATCAGTGTGTGACCTCACAAATGGGCTTCTGAAAGAATTGGCAAAATTTCCTATAAACACTCTCCTAAACCTTGTGGACAGTCCGAACCCTATGGATTAGGTCATATGTGAGTCAAAGCCGGTGAGCGAATAATTTTGGAAATATAGTGTACCTTATAAAAAGACATTCTTATACTGTCAATAAAGCATGCCATCTGCATGCTGTTAACCCTCAACTATGATGTACATCTGGCATACCATCCTCATGGAGACAGCTTCTAACCGTTTGTACAGATACAAGTCCATTTGTGGCCTGCTGGAGGTAATTTATTTAACTCTTCTCCCAGGAAGTCCTGGCCAAGATACGTATGATCTTGTAAACAAGTAGAAAGTAGAAAGATCTTAATGATCTTGTACTGTAAACATTAGTATGGTATTTGGGTAAATTAGAAATATAAAAGGACAATATGGCTTTTAAAATAAAAACCAGTAAATAGTATGTCTTTCTAAGGTACGGGAGAGGACCATAGTAGCATTTCATGTAGAGCGAAGTGGTGATTACTAGCTGGCTTGTAATAAAGCGCAAGGCAAACTTATATAAAATTTCAAGCTTCTTTATTCTAAAATGAAAACATTAAGAGATTATCAATAGTTATAAACATTCTCCTGAACCCTATGGATTAGGTCATATGTGAGTCAAAGCCGGTGAGCGAATAATTTTGGAAATATAGTGTACCTTATAAAAAGACATTCTTATACTGTCAATAAAGCATGCCATCTGCATGCTGTTAAACCTCAACTATGATGTACATCCGATGCAACTTAAAAAAAACACACATTTATTCATGTTTTTTTGCTTGAAAAACTGTTGCTTTAGAAAATGTGCATATCATTACTGCAGACTTAAATCAGGTGACAGGTATAACAGTATAACAAGTATAACAGTCCTTGCACAAATTATTATATATCATAATATATATTATTATAATTCAAATCATGTAGTTTGTGAGAGCCTCAAATAACAACATGTTAATATTAATATATATATTAATATACTGTATATTGATCTATAATGACAGGAACCTATATTATCCAGGAGCTTTTCTGAAGCAAGTTTTTACCACTCGCCAACCCCTGATTCCTCCTAATAACCAGAGGGCAAGGAGCACCAATTACAAGTGAGTGCAGAATGTTAGCTGTGGAGGGTGTGCATGTGTGTGTTTATCTGTGTTTACAGGCCACACATGTGGGCTTATACAGGATATTAGGGTGTGTGCCAGCAGGACAGAAGTGGTATCCCACATATCTCAGACAGGAAGAAATAAGACAGGAAAAACTATGCAGTGATTACAACCATCTGTCATTTAAATGGCTGCGGACTCATTTTAAGAATGAAGCTTTCCTCAAGAGTACAGGACAGCTAAGAATAACACATAGCACTATCAAACAAGAAACTAAGACCTCTTACCTGAGCCATTTCGAGCAGCTGGGCCTCTGCGGGAGAAGCTCTTGACTGCCAGACTCTGGCCACGCTGTTTCCGTCTCCATGCTGTGCGACACTTGGAGTCAATGCTCTGTTTGATGCGGTACCAGTCTGATTCTGTAATACCAAATTTGTGGAACAGCTGACCTATACAAGACAAAAGAGTGTATTCTCACTTCATACTGTTTGAGACAAATTTCAAACAAGTTTCTATAGCCAGTCCAGCTCAGGTCTGTAAAAATCTCATTCAAATTTGATGAATTTAAATTTCTAGTTATATATTTTATGGCAAATAAAATATAGATAGCCTGGATACTAACAGGATCGGGCTGATAAGCTGTCCTTCATTTGTCTATAGGCAAGACTGTGTTAATGCTTTATATGCATTATTGCTCCAGGAAGTTATTAATTTCCAGAAAGCTCACTTTGAAGAAGTCCTGCTAAATTTACAAAAAGTATGTGTGAGGCTACACACCAGGTCAAATTTGTTTAGCCAGAATGCAGAGCTGATGTAAACGTTCAGAAGGCCACAGTGGCACCGAGAGTGTGGGTGGTCGAATTAACCAAAATGGGTAAGCAATGTGTGTATGTGTTCGAGTAACAGCATATATATATCAACTGCTCAAAAAAATAAAGGCAACAATCAAATAACACATCCTAGATCTGAATGAATAAAATATTCTCATTGAATACTTTGTTCTGTACAAAGTTGAATGTGCAGACGACAAAAATCACAAAAATCATCAATGAAAATCAAATTTATAAACCAATGGAGGCCTGGATTTGGAGTCACACACAAAATTAAAGTGGAAAAACACTCTACAGGCTGATCCAACTTTGATGTAATGTCCTAAAACAAGTCAAAATGAGGCTCAGTATTGTGTGTGGCCTCCAGGTGCCTGTATGACCTCCCTACAACGCCTAGGCATGCTCCTGATGAAGTGGGATCTCCTCCCAGACCTGGACTAAAGCTAACTCCTGGACAATCTGTGGTGAAATGTGACGTTAGTGGATGGAGCGAGACATGATGTCCCAGATGTGCCTAATCGGACTCAGGTCTGGGGAACAGGCAGGCCAGTCCATAGCTTCAATGCCGTCATCTTGCAGGAACTGCTGACACACTCCAGCCACATGAGGTCTAGCATTGTCCTGCATTAGGAGGAACCTAGGGCCAACCGCACCAGCATATGGTCTCACAAGGGGTCTAATGGCAGTCAGGCTACATTGGGCAAGCACATGGAGGGGTGTACGGCCCTCCAAAGAAATGCCACCCCACACCATTACTGACCCACTGCCTAACCGGTCATGCTGAAGGCTGTTGCGGGCAGCAGATCGCTCTCCACACGTCTGTGACATGTGCTCAGTGTGAACCTGCTTTTATCTGTGAAGAGCACAGGGCGCCAGCGGCGAATTTTCCAATCCTGGTGCTCTCTGGCAAATGCCAAGCGTCCTGCACGGTGTTGGGCTGTGAGCACAACCCCATCTGTGGACGTCGGGCCCTCATACCATCCTCATGAAGACAGTTTCTAACTGTTTGTACAGATACAAGCACATTTGTGGCCTGCTGGAGGTAATTTTGCAGGGCTCTGGCGGTGCTCCTCCTCTTCCTGCTTGCACAATGGCGGGTGTAGCGGTCCTGCTGCTGGGTTGTTGCCCTCCTACAGCCTCCTCCACATCTGGCCTGTCTCCTGGTAGCGCATCCAGCCTCTGGACACTACGCTGACAGACACAGCAAACCTTCTTGCCACAGCTCACATTGATGTGCCATCCTGGATGAGCTGCACCACCTGAGCCACTTGTGTGGGTTGTCCGTCTCATGCTACCACGAGTGTGAAAACACCACCAACATTCACACGTGACCAAAACATTAGCCAGAAAACATAGATAATGAAAAGTGGTCACCTGCAAACCCACCCCTTTATTGAGTGTGTCTTGCTAATTGCCAATAATTTCCACCTGTTTTTCTTTCATTTGCACAACAGCATGTAAAATTAATTTTCAATCAGTGTTGCTTACTAAGTGGACAGTTTGATTTCACAGAAGTTTGATTTACTTGGAGTTATATAGTGTTGTTTAAGTGTTCCCTTTATTTCTTGAGCAGTATATATATATATATAGGCCTGTTAATAACGGATGCATTTTTGTGCTAAATATATTTCATAAATCAGCGTGAACGGTGGAAAAGCTTTTGGATGAACAAGACAGTAAATGTCTATTTGCATATTTGTTACTACCATTCGTAATAGCTGATGCAACTATTAATTAATGAGTCTGGATCTGTTTTGAGATTTAAGGTGTTTCAACCTTGAGAATGTCTGCTCACAAATGAGATGCTTCCAAAAACTGTCGTCATTTTAAGTGTGTCCTCAACAAGATACAACGAGGTACAGAATAGCATAGTGCTTGGCTTGAATACATATTTAAAACTGTTAAAATTTAGAAATTCAGCCAATTGGAGCTGAAAAATTTGATCCACACAATCAATGACTGCTGCAAATCTATTCTGGAAAAGTCTGATGTCTTTTGCTTGAACATGAAGCTCTTGAAATCGTGCCTGAAATTCACCATTTAATATTTCCACACCTGAACACACTTTTCAGTAAGGACTGTAAAATTCTTTTACATGCTATTACATGTTGCATATGAGCTTTCCCCTGCCTTGGAGTTGTACATTAAGACCGCTGAACCGACGACATGTTTGTTTCAGTTTTAAAAAAAGACTTTTGCTGTGAAGTTAGTACATGTTTCAGGTTTAATATTTTATCTGACCTCGCCTCTGCCTTTATACAGTCATATTTACAAAATACAGCCACTGATTCCTGACATACTGTAAGGATTTTACTTTGCACCGCACAAAAAAGTAATCAGGAATCCGATCAAATCACAATTAATAGTGCATAACCTGTAGTGTGACATGACCTCTCTAAATTACACTTAGGACACATTTGGTCTGTACCATATGAGAGCAGAAATTGCGTAATGAATATTGACTTTAAGTGGTTTAACCTGCGTTGTGCAGGGCAAAAGTTCATCATGAGAGAGCTGTAAGTTCTAAGATCATGATGGATTACATTGCGTGTTAAACCTGCAACGCTAGGATTTGAACTTTTTTACTTAGAATACTGTGTATGCGTGTGTGTGATGTGAGACATGCCAGAGCATACTGACTTAGCAACAGGATCTTCTTACAGCAAATCCCAGTGTAAATAAATGTTCCATTAAAATTTAAGTAGATGTGCATTCTGTAATAATGAACTAATTCAGAACTACAGTAAATTTGTGTTCCACATATATTTATTGTATATTATTGTATATTGTATATTGAATTACTTAAATTTAATTGTTTGCTTAGGAAAATTCCGGAGTGGGTTTTGTATATGTCAATTATGTACTGTATGGCAAGAATTTGAAATACGCACAATAGTGTAAATATCCAGTCATGTGACAATATTGTCCTAAAGGAATTTGGCATTTTAGAATGGGTATATTAAAAGCTAGCACTACTCTCACTACTGTGCTGCTCTAGAAAATTAATCAAACTTCTGGAAAAGTTAATAATTTAACCATACACTGACCCAAATAAAGCACTGAAAACCTTACACACATATATATAAGACCAAGACCTGCCACAAAATAGTGTCTGCTGAAATCAACCATTTACTTGTCAGAATGACATTAATATTGTTTTTAAATATAGCATTTTAAACATTCATGATACACTGAGATTTATTCTAACAGCTCTAATCAAGCCCAGCATTATTTCAAGAAAACGGAAACCCCGACCATTATACTAACAGTAGAGGAGCGTCTATCTATGCACACGGTACAGTTTGTAAAGTGAGAGTGTGAAGCTGGCGTAAAGCTTCAGCAGGTAACACTAGCACTGTGTGTCACTAGCATGTGGGTGGTCGCATTAAACAACTGGGTGTGGGTGAATTTGAGTGGGTGTGGCCAAGATATCAAAGCAGCTGTGGTTTATCAAACTAGAGGCAAGATCAAATAAAAATTACATAATGTGAAAATGGGTGAAAGCAAATCTCACTCCTCCAGGTTTCATGTTCTGAACTTCTTGACCTGGGTCTTTATTAAATGGTGTGGGTAAGGAATGCTTACAGCGGATGCCGTAGATCATGAGTGGGTCCAGCTGCTTCTTGCCATGCTTGCCCTGGCCAGACAAGTTACAGACGGCCTGAACTTCTCGGTGAAACAGGTAGTCAAGCAGTGTGAGCGCCATCTTCTCTGGTGTGCGGCAGTTACTATTGATGTGCAGCATGTCGGCTTGAGACACGGGACAGCGCACACGCATCTCTGGGTTATTTTCATCCCCGAGCCATGTTCCTGTAGGATAGTCCTCTTTACAGACATACACACAAGCAGAACAGACCATCATCATATGGAATTTATTTTACAGAAACTGTACTGAAGTAAAAGAAAAGTAAAAGAAAGTACAAGTTGTAAATAAAAATGAAATGCAGTGATGTAGAAGTTTCAAAATTCCATATTGTCTAACCCCTGTATATGAATGTGTATCACTCAGACAAAGAAAACTTTTTCAACACTGCATAAAAAAAGTTGATGCTCATAAGGCTGGAAAAGTTACATAGTCACAAAGACTGCATACAAATGGAGGAAAATCAAGACCATTATTACCCTTCTCAGTATTGGTTGACCAAAAAAGAGCACTCCAATTGCATAGCGTGTAATAGACCGGGGGAAAAACCCTCTTACTTTGGCTAACATTAATGTTCATGAGTACACGATCACGAGAACATTAATGAACAGAGAAAGTCACGTCTCTCCAAAAAGAATGTTGTTGCTCATCTGCAGTTTGGTAAAAAAAAAAAACCTGACAAGCCAGAGGTCTATTTTAAAGCTGTTCTGTGGTCAGACAAGACCAAAATAGGTCACTTTGATTTAAATGAGAAGCATCATGTTTGGAGAAAAAGAAAAACAGTACATTCCAGAACAATACGATCATATCATATGTAGAATCTGGTGGTACAATTATTATTTATGTCTGTTTTACTGCTTGCAATCTTTGATAGAACAATACTCGAGACGCTAGATACGACTGCTACGGGAGAAATCCTCAACAGAAGCAAAGTTTCTCACTTGTTTTATTCTTATTTTTTATATTATTTACACTCACACGTGCACTGAGACAAAATATAACACACATTCACCAACATTATAAAGTTCAGGGCTTAACAGTTTTTAGTTTTCATCTATTTACAGGACCCGATGAAAAGAGCATACCGACGCCATCTGCGCCATTTAATATCATGTGATATGGCAGTTTGCATAAGGTAACGTACCATCATGTAGCTTATTCAGCTGGTTCAGTGTGTGGAATGCAGGATGTTTAGCCAGTCTTTCACCATCAATAGTGATAATTATATATGAAATAACTGAACTCCAATCAGAACCCTAACGGGGAAGATATCAGTTTTAGAGGTAAGCATCCAGGGAGGGTTAATGAGAGTGATAGCAGTACTGTTACGTTAAAGGAAAGTTTGGATGCCTTAGGTGGAGATAGAATTTCCTCCTCTCCGACATTGGATCCCTTGCAGCAGGACACATGGGTGACGACCTAGTGGCATATTCACAAAGCCAACGTTAACGCTGAGGCTCGCCTACGAGAGCGCCATTCTTCTCCGATTCATGTTCGCCCTCCTTAGTGAGATGCCCGCTGAGAAACCTGTAAGAGCTCTGGTTATAGCACAGTCTCTATAATGAGGCATGTGAAAGTAGCTAGGCCTTTAAGGGGGCCAGCAGCATTAGTACAGTTATTACTGGAAGCCAGGGCACTGGACATAGCAGGTAATCTTAGGATCCAAAAGTAATACTATAAAGGTGTGTAAATTAAAGGTGTGTAAAGGCGATGTCCAATAAAGTAATCTGCTTTGGCCCCCTCCCAACATGGCGTGTTGATGTATCTTACAGCAGGTTATGGATGAAATGCTGGATGTCCAAGTGGTGCTTTTAAAACAATGTAGGCTTCACAGATAATTGAAGTAATTTTGAGGGTAGGACAGTATCCATCCCACTCGGGAAGGTGCTGCTCCCTTATATTGCAGCATAGGACATGATCTTAAAACAAGGCTAGTTAAACCATGACAATCCAGAGCCAAGGTCAGGGAGCAGACCAACAGGCTAATCCGACTGTCTGCCAGCTGCTTAGAGTCATACTTTAGGTTTAACCATATTGAGACAGTGTATGTTCCCCAGGCAAAACCAAAATATAGAAATTTGAAGAAATACATAAATATACAAAGAGTTTATTCAAATAAATTTGAATTTGAATAAATACGTGATGCTGGTGGAGGAAAACGTTTCCTGACTTCCTCCAAAACACCCCAAAGTGGCTCTTGATACATCACAAAGACTTGCTGTCTTGGTCACAGATGCGCCAGCAAGA
>JAOUQV010000009.1:4522904-4533175 GCA_028565295.1 Aspidoras spilotus | reverse complement strand
AAATGCAGAATTTAACCAAAACCTAAACCTACCTGATAAAAATGTCCTTGCAATCAAGCCATACTAGCACACTAGTACATGCAAACTGAATACTTACTGTGTAAAATTTTCTGTATATTCCTATACATTAAGTTAGCACATCACTACATGTCATGAACAAAATGATGTGGATCGCTGGCCATCACATATGGGCCACTGCCAAAACTTTTATCATTGGGTTAGTTTACCCTTTGCACTAACAAGATATTCAGTGGGGTTGCACCCAGGTCTCATTACATTTAGACTAGTCCACATCTACTCTGGCAAATTATGTCTTTAGGGCTTACACCTTTATATAAGTTCTAAACACAGCAGGGAGATTTTATTGCTACAGGATACAAAAACATTCTCAACTATGACGTGCTTTTAATTTTGTAGTTACTATCTGATGAAGAACACATATGGGAGTGATTGCATGCGTACACTAGCTCACCTTGATGTAAACATAAGACTTTAGTGTCCAAGTCTCCATTTGAATTATTATTATACTCGCCAGCAATGTATTTAACAATAGTCAGGCATTTGGTATTTTTGTTTCTGTTTAAACTCATCAGACACACACTCCTCCCTCCAACAGAATTTTAATGCAATAATAGTTTCAGAGATATTTTAAATAGTATAAGGACATAATTTGGATGGGGACTATAAAAAACAACAGTACATGTTTATGGACAAGAGCCTCTGCCAAAAGCTGTAAATTAAAAATTTTAAACAAAAACAACCAAGATTTATTACATTGTTAACTACATTCACCAGCCTCATTATTAGGTACATCATGCTAGTAAAAGTTTGGACCCCCTTTTGCTTTCAGAACTGCCTTAATTTATCATGGCATACTTCCAACAAAGATGGTATTTTGCATTCCTTGGTTGTAAAGAGTGGTTATTTGAGCTACACTTGCATTTCTATGTATCATTTTAAAACAATTTGCCCATTCTCATCCTACCTCTCAAAACACCTACCCTACCCTGATGTACCTAATAATGTGGCCAATGAGTGCATATTAATTCAGTAAGAGCACCAAAAAAATGCATGCACGTTAAATTGGATATGCTAAATTTTCTGGTACTAAGCTTAAGAGGGTGAAGGTTGCGTCAGGAAGGGCATATGGCATAAAATGATTGACTCACTGTGGCGAACCCAGCACATTTGTTCTGTCAATAACAGTTTCTACCTACCATGTCCAGTGTGTGGTTCAGCTTATTGTGAAATAAACACACATGCTGTATGTAAGAAACACACTAAAATTTATTTGTTGTTATTTATTCATGAAATTAAGAGAAAATATCTCTGATGACTTCAACATTCGTACCAACAAAATATACCTGAATTACTTTTAATGCCAAAGTTTATAAATAATACACATCGGACAGCAAAATATCATAATTTTCTTGTGTTTTACACAGATTATTACTGTAAAATACCTATTAGCATATTCGCTTAAGGTGATGAAACTAAATGACATAACCATATAAACCAGATTCCAAAAAAGTTGGGACAAAGTAAAAACGGAATGCAATAATTTACAAATCTCAAAAACTGATATTGTATTCACAATAGAACATAGACAACATATCAAATGTCCAAAGTGAGACATTTTGAATTTTCATACTAAATATTGGCTCGTGACAGCAGCACATCTCAAAAAAGTTAGGACCGGCAATAAGAGGCTGTAAAAGTTAAAGGTACAATAACTGCAACTCATTAGGTAAATTGGCAATAGGTCATTAACTTGACTGGTTATAAAAAGAGCATCTTGGAGGGGCAGCAGCTCTCACATGTAAAGATGGTAAAGGGATCACCAGTCCCCTGAATTCTGCGCCAACAAATAGTGGAGCAATATCAGAAAGGAGTTCGACAGTGTAAAATTGTAGTGCATAATATTTTTAAAAATTGTCAATAAAGATTTAGACCCCATCATAGCAAAGAGACAGCACTGGTTAAAGTTGTGAATGATTTGCTACTGACCTCTGATCAGGGTTATGTTTTCATGCCAATATTGCTTAAGTCAATAAAAGTGCAGCTTTTGACATCATTGATCATGCTTTTCTTCTTCATTGGCTAGAATATGTTGTTGGAATTAAAGGAACAGCCCTGTCTGACTGCACTTTGTAGATGTAAATGGCCTCTTTTAAATGCACAGTAGGGTAAAGTTTGGTGTCCCACAAGGTTCTGCCTTAGGCCTGTTATTATTTTCTCCATATATGCTACCTCCGGGTAATATTATTCGCAAGCATGATATCAACTTCCACTGTTATGCTGATGATACAGTTATTAACTTATTCGAGTTAATGAATGTGTTAAGAAGATTAGATAGTAGATGTTAATTTTTTTACTTTATTCTGATAAAACTGAAGTACTGGTATTAGGACCACATGCAGCTTGAAGTAAAGTTTCTATTTTATTATCTCTGAATGGTCTTTCAATTACACCATGTACAGCTGTAAAGGACCTCGATGTGATTATTGATTCTAGCATTTCCTTCAAATCTAATGTGGATTATACCACCAGGATAGCATCATTTCATCTTGAAAACTATACTGAGATCAAAAATATGCTGGCACTGAATGATGCAATAATAATTGTCCATGCTTTTGTTACATCTAGGTTGGATTACTGTAATGCCCCGTTCTCTGGTTGTTCCAGTATTGATTATAAAATACTTTTGCTCATTTACAAGGCAGTTAATGGTCTCACACTACAATACTTTAGTGAACTTCTAGTATTATGAGGGCTACAGCAGGGGCAATTCATTCTCATATAGTGCCCCACATCTATGAAATAGTCTTCCAGTTAGCATCCGGGACTCAGAAACAATCTCAATCTTCATGTCTAGGCTGAAAACTTGTTTATTTAGTCAAGCATATCCTTCATAGTCCCCCATCCTTCAAAACCCCCCTTCACAGGTGGAGGGGTCATGGTCAGAGAGGGATGTTAAACTGGTCATGGTAAACTGGGATGTTTGGAGGCTGTCGCCCGGCCACTCACGAGATCACTCGGGATTGATGATGGTGCTGTAGTTGGCTGCTTTAAGTCCCAGGGCTCCCTCATATCTGTCACCTTCTGGTTCTACCCTGTAGTTTTGCTGCCATACCGCTAGACTGCCAGAGTTTCTGCTTGCTTTCCGCACAACTTGTGTTTGAATTATCTATTAAATAGTTGATGGTGTCAAACTTTCTTCATTCTCTTTCCCTTTTTCTCTTTTCTATCCTCTCTCTCCTCTCCGTTCCTTCGGATGAGCTACACCTAATGCGGCTGAGGAACCAGGAGATGTCGGTGACCCTGCGCCTGCCGGATTACCTCCGACTGATTATTATTCTTAAATGTTATATATTATTGTTAGTTATGAAATCTTGTATATTTTATTTGTGTTATATATAACTTATATATATATAGGGGTTAGACATTAAAACTTAAAAACCTGTCATTTTAGTGTGGGAGGTTTCATGTCTAAATTGGACAAGCCTAGTGGCAAATCTTTATTAATTGCACATTGCACCAGTAAGAGCAGAGTGTGAAGGTTCAATTAGCAGTGTAAGAGCACGGTTTTGCATAAAATACTGCAATGCAGTATTTTGCTGGAGCATCAGTGACCAAGAAAACAAGTCTTTGTGATGTATCAAGAGCCACTTTGGGGAGTTTTGGAGGAGAAAGTCAGGAAACGTTTTCCTCCACCAGCATCACGTAGTGACCTGGCCACTATCCAGCAAGAAAAACGGCTCAAAATCCCTCTGACCACTGTGCAAGACTTGTGTCATTCCCAAGACAAACTGACGCCGCAAAAAGAGACCCTACACCATACTAAATTATTGTGGTCTAAAACCATATATATATATATATGTATATATACACACACACACATACACACACACATATACATTCAAAGTCCATGTTCAAAGTCACTCAAATTACCTTTCTTCCTCATTCTGATGCTTGACTTGCACATGATGCAAGTTGTTTTTAACCACCCCTACATGCCTAAAATGCACTGAATTGCAGTCGTGTCAGTGAATGTATAAAATGGCCAGTGAGTGCAGCATTTATTGAATTCAAAAATCAGAAATGCTATAAAGTTTTTTTCAGCTGTTTATTAAACAGAATGGATCTTTTTTGACCCAGGAGCAAAAAAAAATCTATGTAAGAATATTGCAATGAATATCTGTTAACCGAACCTTGTTCTAGAACAAATGTTGTGAATAAGTGTTCATTTACATCTGTGTGTGAGTGACCACACAAGGGCTAGCCAGGAATGTGTCCCGTGGAGCATAAAATGCCCAGGTCTGGTATGGACGGTATAAGATTTATTTAAAACCTCTACAGTATTCAGAATTGTTTCCTTTTCTTCATAACTCGACCAGGAACTGAACAGAGCACACGGGCAAACAAATGGGCTTTTTCCTACCACCAGGGGTCGCCAGAGCAAGTCACTTGCATTACGGTCCGGCACGCTTTTGGCCAAATGCCCTTCCTGACTGAACACTCACCCGTTTGGGCTTAAAACCCGATTTAGCGTTTCCAATTAAACTAGCATGCATGTCTTTGGACTGTGGGGGGAAACCAGAGAAAACTGGGGGAAATGGGCTAATAACCAAATTCCATACATAACTGTTTTATATAATTTGTATTAGATTGATATTTTAGTTAACAGACACGGTATTTAAATTAAATCAGCTTTAAAAACAGTTAGCAATACTACTTAGCATAACGCCGACAAAACTAGCCTATAAATCTATCAGACTCGCTTACGTTTTCGCGAATATAAACAACGCTAACGTACCAGTGCAACAAACATGTCCACAACACATTTCTCTTGAACCGTCAACAATGTGCGCAATAACAAACCACAGCATACACCGTGCTAACTGCAGCTAATGCTAACCCTAGCTAGCCGGACAAGCGGGCGCGTGCTCGGTGCAACAATAAAGAGAAGAGAACGCGTAGACGCAGTGTAAAAAGGCCTGAACTGTCCCGCGACATCAACACACACTATAATCATTACACACAGTCATAACATTTCGAAGATTCAGATTAAAACCCGCTGAAATTGTGGCTCAGTACGAGCTCGCGGATACCGACAGAGCACCTACGTGCCACATCGGGTTATATTACCGTGTGAATGATGAATTCTCGTGTTGTTTTGTAGAGATTTCGGTAATGGCGTCCTTCCTCGCGAGAGAAGAGACTCCGCACGAACTCCACGCATTCCTCTGAGCTCCACTGCGCTCTTCAGCTGAACAGGACAACATCAGTACTGCAACGCTTCACACATCGACACTTTTCCTTGTCCTCTTGCCTTCTGTTCCTAATGTTGTTGTTGTTGTTTACTGTTTATTTAATTAATGTCACTTCATCATTAGTGGATTATATTGATCAAAATGTTACTTTCATACACGAGGTTACATCAATATTTTTATGTCGGGGAAATTTAGAATCTCAAATTCACCTAACATGCATGTTTTATTGACTGTGGGAGGAAACTAGAGCACAATAATAATAATAATAATAATAATGATAATGATAAAAGAATGATAATAATAAAAATATAAAAAATAGTATGCATTTATGAATAAGCATAATTTCTAATACATTCACCTATCCCATTTTTCCTTATTTTGCTCCTTTTCTACCTGGCTGTGTAAGGAATCGCCATTCTGACTGAGTATCAGACTGAGGCTGCCGTTTTGAGCTTCCAAACCTTTTTGTATCAATAAAAACCATTAATGAAGGCTGTTTAAAGCTTATTTAATTATCAATTATAAATGTACCAACTTAAATGTACTAGAGATTAGTTAATATAACTTATCTCCAGTGAGTTGCCCAGTCCTTTTGAACATTCTTATGTATAGTGCCAAATGGCACAGTGGGGCAGTGAATTGCTCCATTGCATCACAACAAGAAGCTTCTGGGTTTGATCCCCAGGTGGCACAACGTGTCCTTTCTGTGTGGAGTTTGCATCATCTCTGTGTGGGTTTTTTCTGGGTGCTACAATTTCCTCCCACAGTCCAAAAACCTGCATGCTTGGTGAATTGGAGCTGAATGTAATATCTAACTCACATTGTGCCTGTCATTTATTATTGATAATAAATTATTGTCATTATCATTGATACTGAGATGATGATAAATCAATAAACAATAGCTTAGTTGCTAGAGGATGTGCTGCTGCAAAGGCCAGAAGTGCTGGAAACTGGGGTTGGACTTCCAGAGGCATATATAGCTGACAAAAGATGGGATGCTCAGCTTCTCATTATTCTATGTAGCATGTCTGTGCAGTCAACCATGATGACAGTGTATGACATTGACAACTATATTGATAAATATGAATTACTGCACACTCCAAACTTAGAGACAATTAATTGATTAATAAAAATATGTCATTTTTATTTGCAGAAAGAATAGAAAAATCAATTGAATTAGCTGTAACTTAAGATCACAGGTTAGTAGATTGCATCAACATAGTTAAAATTAGGGGCATCAGAAGTGAGAAAAGTCACTTTATACAACTTTTATTTTAGACTGAAATTCAACTTAGTCCATAGACTAGTACATCAGCCTGCTTTTAAACCCACTGCTATGCCTAAGATAATAAATGTAGGAACTGAGAACTTAATTCATCACCAATAATGACTTTATGGGTGCATTTTACATTATTTATACTAAACCCCCAATAAACCTTTCTAAACTCCTAATAAACCTTTCTGATATATTTAATTCTTTACGAGAACATGAATTCCAGCAGGTAACGCTCTGGGCACTATATAATAGGCATAGCTGATGATAATAGCCTAAATAAGGCTACACACTTTTTCTGGTAACTCATTTGTATGCACTTTCACTTTTATTACTTTTATTTATATAGCACTTTTTACAATGGAACATTGTCATTAAGAGGATTTACTAAAATTACATAGAGGATATAATCATTAAGTTTAAATATGGTTAAGAGCATCCAAACATGTCAGTTTACCAAGACTCTAGTGCCCATAACCCACCAGATTTGCACCATTACCCAAAAGGAACTGATGCTATAAGCAGAATGCTTGACTAAACAAATATGTCAGAAAATTAATAGGAAGTCTGCTCATAAACTGGGTCCTTGTAAGATAAATGTCTGCCACCCACTCTAATTTTCATTATTTCAGGAAACTGCAAGCAGCCTGAATGATTTTTGAATGCAGTAGTCAAGGTGGATCATAAAATAATAGTTTACTTATATATTGTGGAGCGAGACAATTTCAAGCTTTATAAATAAATAGTAGAAGTTTATAGTTAATTAAAGAGTTTAATTGGAAGCCAATGAATTGTAAATAGACAGGGGTGATAAGATCTTATCTTTTAGTTCTATTAAGTACTGTGGCAGTGGCATTTTGCATTAATCTGGCATCAAGGCAACAGGGTATTACAAGAATACAATCTGTACTGTAAGCAACAAAGGTATGAATTAGTGTTTCAGCATCTTGGAGTCTCCGTCTATTTTTTAGCTTAGAAATATTTCTAAGGTACAAGAAGGCTGTCCTGGTAATGCTATCTTCATGAGCTGCAAATAAAAGACTGGAGGCAATAACAACTTTTACTGCTTCACAGGAAGTGACTGAACTGCCATCCACTTACTGAACTAAGTTACTACAGAATCAGATAGCTTACTTCTGGCTGCCTGTGGTTCAAGAGCGAGTACTGCTATTTCATCAGAGTCATAAAGAAGAAAGTTGTTTACATCCATTTTCTAATGCCCTTTACACACTTTCTTAACTAAACTATTAAGATGATGTCTCTCATCTGGATTTGCTGAAAAACTATAACATGTCCTAATATACCCTGGCTGATAAAGTTCATAGATGTTGTTCCTGTGTACGCATGAACGTAATTGCTGAGATACAACATTTTCTTACTAATAAAATGGAGAATTGCAGAGTTGATCAGGTTTTTAACTAGAGGTTTAATCACTACAAAGCTATAAATATCAGAGTGGTCTTGGCCTCATCCTTTAGTATCTCTGAATTTGGATGAAATTGAATTTTGACGTTGTAAAGACTTTCTTTGTAAAGAATTTCCTTATGCTCACTGTCTGGGGAGAAAGCAAATATTGCAAACAGAGGATCATTAGCCAAGAATAAGGCAAAGCCCACTCCTAATATTTCAATGTTTAGGTAAACGTTAATTACCTTAATTATGAGGGTATAAAACAATAATGATTTGGCAAAAGCTGGACATTTATTGTAAGACGGCAATAGGGCTGACGTTATTTCCTCCAGGTTCGAGCGGTCTGCACCTTTACTGTCTGACTATTTACTTTAGGTGCATGTGGTGAGTTGTTGTAGGCAACTCATAAACCCAGCATGGACTTTCAATGCTATGGATGGAATATATATTTTGCAAAGCAATTCTAATTTTTAAAAGCATCTTAACATATTATATTTTTTTATGTGGGTGATAAGACTAGTTACATGTACAGGTGCTGGTCATAAATTTAAAATATCATGAAAATGTTGATTTATTTCTATAATTCCATTTAAAAAGTGAAACTTGTATATTATACGCATTCATTACACACAGACTGATATATTTCAGGTGTTTATTTCTTTTGATTTGATGATTTATAACTGACAACTAAAAAAAAACCCAAAGACAGTATCTCGGAAAAAAGTAGCATCATACACAGCACTCAATACTTAGTTGGGGCTTCTTTTGCCGGATTACTGCAGCAATGCGGCATGGCATGGAATCGATCAGTCTGTGGCACTGCATAGTGTTGGTCGGACTTCAGAAAACACAGTGGATCAACACCAGCAGATGACATGGCTCCCCAAACCATCACTGACTGTGGAAACTTTAACCTAGACCTTAAATGACATGGATTCCCTACGCCTCTGTTTGGACACAGAGCTCTGTGAACAGCCAGCCGCTTTAACAATGACCTTTTGTGTCTTGTCATGCTTGTGCAAGGTGTCAGTGGTCGTGTTTTGAAAAACTGTCAAGTCAGCAATCTTGCCCATGGTTGTGGAGTCTACAGAACTGGATTGCGGGACCATTTAATGCCTGTTGCAGGTGTTTTAAGTTAAGTAGCTGATTAGAGTGTAACACCAGGTGTCTTCAATAATGAACCTTTTCACAATATCCTAATTTTCTGAGATACTGAATATTTATTAGTTGTCAGTTATAAATCATCAAAGCACATGTATACTGGGTTGCTTTGGGAAACATTCTATATAGATATGACCATTTACATAAATACATTTAAAAAAGAAGTGTTTTTACGCTTTAAGAAGTGTTTATTTTCGCATTAACCATCATTTAAAAAGATTTTGGTCAGGATCAGTTTGCACAAAGTGAAATTCCTCTATCGGACTGCTTGATCCAGATTTCCAACAACTGTCTCTGCAGGTATAAATCAAAACCGTTCCAAACTCAACTGCAAGCTCTGTGGAGGAAAAGAAGGAGTTACTCAACAGTTTATAGACATTTATAGGAATGTGAGTCTAGTGTGCTTTTCATTTTAACACAATTTCCTTGAATAAGGATTGCCAAAGTTCAAAGAAAACTTGACAGTAGTCAAACATTGCACAAATTCCTAATCTTATTGTTCTGCTAGAACTTTCAAAAAGTGCAAAATATCAAATTCTTATGAGACAATAATACTAGAACTAGCAATAACAGAACTTAAAACTAACATTTAGTAAAACTATACAACAAATAAGGAATTTCTCAGACAAACCTGAACTTGTATGTGCACTGTTGAGTAAACTGACCAGAGCTGGCATTAACTGAAATTCAAAAACTCTAGGACTACCACAGTGTGCACAAGGAGGCACCAGCCTACTGACATTTGAAGGAGGTTCCATAATAAATAACGGTGTCCCATTCCAACTATATCTGTAAGAGCCAAAAAAAAAACATGAAGAATAAATCTTTTCAGAAACTGGTATCAGCATGTAATAGTTTATGTGACAGGGTTTCTACAGCTATCCAATTTAACGCGTTTCAATGCCTTTTTAATGCCATTTTAAACATTTTTAATTACATAAAAATAATTACAAGCAGCCTCCCAAAATCAGACATGGGTGTATAGTTGTTTATTTTGTTGACTGCTTTAAATTCTTATCAAACATACAATTTAAAAGTTAAGCACATCATCTTTGCAATAGTTTTTATTTCCATGCATTGGCAACATTGTTTTCTATATAAAAAATGGAGTAATGTATAAAATTTGTAAATACTTTACAAAAAACAACAAAAAT
>JAOUQV010000009.1:4463357-4478964 GCA_028565295.1 Aspidoras spilotus | reverse complement strand
GAGTTCGGTCTGCACCTTTTCGAAATTCGAGCACCTTCCCTGAGGACAACAGCTCTGCCTAAAATCACACCCTCCACAAACATCATAAACCGATAGACAACAAGCCCTGCCTAAAACCAAACTCCCAAAAAATGACATTCCCCAAATTCCCAGAGACTTGATAGAAATTACTTTAATACGCAGACAATGACATCAGATATTTGTATTCTTTATGTATTAAAAGAATATTTTATATAAAATCATACATAGTGCAAGTAATGCTTTTTTTACTAATTAGGAATAATAATTAATTGTAAAAAAAATGTACACCTTACACCCAACACTGGCCAGGAATGTCTCTGTAACGTTTGCTCTGCCCGACATTTCTTGTGGCCAGGAACGTTGACATAAGTGTATGCTTTTGTCATCTTTAGATAACAGAAAAATATAAAATGGAACATCATATTATGTAATTGTTTAAATCTTATGTGCATGTGTGTGTTCATACAATAATGAAATCACCCAGGTGAGTGAGATGTTGAAATCTATCATTATAAAAAATCTAATATAAGGTCCTGCTTGAAATCTACCCTCAGGAACTGTGCAAAGAGCTGCATGAAAAGATTATAGTTATTGATGAAGAACGTTACAATCTGGAACACAAAGCCATACTGGTTGTGGATGAAGTAAGTTTTCTTATAAATAAATATATCAATGATTATATACAGTATATTACAGCTCCATTTTTTGTTTGTCAACAGGTTAAAGATTTAAATATAAAAATTGTAGATCTCAAGGGCAAGTTTAAGAAACCTCCCTTGAAGAAAGTGCGCATGTCAGCCGATGCAATGCTTCAGGCTCTGCTTGGCTCCAAACACAAAGTGAACCTGGACCTCAGGGCCAACCTGAAACAAGTGAAGAAGGAGGTCAAAGAGGAGGTAGGGTCCCAATATTAACAGCCATTCGATTATTACTGGTAGCTGTTGTTTTAGTTATGGATCTGATGTTCATTATGTCATGACATATGCTGTCACTTTGAGAAAATGGGGATAGGGATAAACATACTGAACATCCCAATATCTTGTCAGCTGTTACAGCCCCAGGAAGTCAAACCCCAGTTTCTAATGCTTCTGGATTTTTTTCCAGCAGCACTCTATTCCAACTGGGCTATTCAGGCTGTGACGCTTATAATGAAGTCTCATATATTGTACAGATGTTGAATTGCACACACATATGAAAGGCTTTTGTCTTTTATATGCATATAAGTGATACAATGATTATTTCCTTTCACAGGATAAGGGACTGCGTGATGTTGGTGACTGGCGTAAAAGTATTGAAGACAAGGCCGGCATGGGTGGCAGGAAAAAGATGTTTGAGACTGAGGCTTGAATTGACTGACTAGATTTATTTTGCTTAGTGACATTATCAAACTAATTTCCACTTTGCCAGTAGTAATGCCACAAACAATTTTGTATATGAACAGTATTCACAGACCAACTATTCCATGAATGTTTTTAAGAAAGTGTCTGTTCTATAACCAGCAAAGTGCTTTCTTTATTTGCTTTTGTAAAGTAAACGATGACATTTAACAAATAAATGCTCATTGTTGATAAAAATGTCATTTCTGAATTATTTTAATGATGAAAGATTACAGACATCATTGCATAAAACATTTCTACTTACTTCATTAAGTTTTTTTAAGCAAAGGTACACTGTAACCCGTCATCCGTATGTGGTGGTTGGCTGAGCAGATGTGCTCTGTGGGATAGGGATAAACTGAACGAGCTTCCCAATTTTTAGTCAGATATTGCAGCCCGTTTTTCTCTTAGCATCCGATCAACTAACTGAGCTACTATAAATTACTATTAACCCAAAACTATTAGTAGCAACTTAGACGTATAATAATATCCAGTAAGTAGTAGTAAAAATAGTCAATTGCAGGTGAAGCTGCTGCCATTTTATTTACAGTAGTAAAGTTTGACGTTGTAAGTAATTGACAGTTGACTGCATGTCTGTAAATTAAACTAAATATCTGAACTGAAATGTAAAATATTGTTAAATAAATATATATATATAATTTAAACATGTTTTCTATTTATTGTATACAGAAGTATACCAGACTGCATTAGAGGTAAGAAGTACTTATGCAAGCTAACAAACACTAGCGTGTGCTGTATTTCCTGCTCAAGATCCTTTGTCTAAAAGTAATACTGTATCTTGCTCTGATAAAGATTATGGTTAAGACTAACCCATTAACATGGAAATATGCTTTCAATGTGTTCCTTCATTAATTTGCAACTGTTGTAATATACCTCCGAATCATGCGACCATAAATCTCAGCCCACACAGCATGACGTTAACAAGAAATATAAGTCATAAAATAAGAAAAACGTCTTAAATGGTGAGTTATTTATATTGTGGTTGAAGGGAGGGGTGGAGGATATAGTTTCAGATGCATGCTTATCTGTTGGTCTGAGCGGCACACCAATTCCATAAAGAGAGATATGATGATATGCTGAGCCATCATACAAAGGCATTAAAACCCCCATGGTGTTTCAGTAGCTGGTGGCGGTCTCTCTGGATCATACTTGCCTCCTTCTTCTCTTAGGTGAGAACAGTCTCTCCTGATTCCAGCTTGTCTTCTCTTTAGCAACAGATGGATTTTTATGGATTTGGACAGTATTTTTATTTTCATTGGAAACTATTGACAAATACAATCTCCTAGGATCATCCTCAGGGCAGTGGCAGATTAAATTTGATCTGCAGTGACAGAAGAAAATAATTGTAAATTATGTCAGATGGATTTTGACAGATTGCAGCCTGTTTATTAATATTTGGTGATGTGGTAACTAACCAATATTTGGTGATGTGGTAACTATACATTGGCAAATTGCAATAATAATGATGTACATACTTTATTATTGCAGATGCTTTTAGATTGTATAAATTACACACTAATATTCCAGCTGTGAATTAATGAGCTGGACATAAGTATATAAGTTTAAATCTAATTATATTTAATTTAAATTACTATTGATTTATTCATAGTGTTGGATGATTTATGACATTATGTAGCTTTCTGAAATTTATACCTGTGCTAAGAGATCAGTTACAGGTGTTCCTGCTTGGTCCACATGCTTGATGTGTATGTCAGCTTGTACAATAATAGATAAAGATGAATGTATCTTTATTTATCTTGTATCTTTTTTATAGCATATGATGCAGTAGTTGCAAAACTGGAAAGTCAAATTTAGAGAGTTCATCTGTGGCTGCTAATTTCCTGTCATTTTCTTTTTCATATTTAAACACATTTATTTTTATATGAGTCAAACGTAGTTCATATTTAATAAAAACTAAATAATTAATGTCATATCTGAGCCAGTTAGGATTTCTCAATGCCACTAATGGCTGTTTGAATAAGACTGATGAATCTCAAATGTCAGGATCAATATCACATGCCAAGGTGCGAAGTTATAAATGTGTCCTTGAAGACAAGGATATCACCATAACTGGGATATGAAGTGAACAGCTGATGTGGAACCCTTACTAGCCCAACTTAATTTAGAAGGGCTTTTCATTCTGTCTGTACAGGACCCTACACTAGTTGTCTCTCATAAATTAGTTTCAAAATCAACACCATCTAGAAGAGTAGCTCTAAGTACAGACAGTCTTATTTACATGTATGTCTAGGATATGTCTAGCATCTGCTAATACTGTTTATGGTCATTCAGTTAGCTAGCTGCTCAAAACTCAGAACTTGGTAAACCCAGTTAGCACACATTTAAAACAGCATATAGGATGCTATATTTTTGAATCCTTACAGATGATATAAAATAAATACATTTTGAAATAAATTTTCACAGGATCTGAATCACAAAGGAAGGCAAGATGTCTGAGTAAGTTATAATATAAATTACTAGAAGTGATACTATTTTGATTTGCTGTTTTATCTCTTCACTTATCTGCTTGTTTCAAAAAGTTAATCCTGGAAAAAAACAAATAAAATCTGTTTTAACTGTATTTTTTATATATTTTATTATATAATTTATGTATTATAACCAATGTATTCATTTATTAGTTGACATTGACATTATAACATTTACATTTTCTTAAACATATCTTTCATTATATAATAATCTTTTGCCTAGTGATATTTCTCTCTCTCTTGATCATTCTTTTTTTTTTAGCAAAAAGATGTCCTCGAGTCGGAAGCATCATCTAAAGGTTGATCAACATTACCATTGCCACTGCTAGTATTTATACTCTCTTACTATGCTAATATTTAAATGAAATGTTTCACTTGTCTTCCCCAGAGCTTGATGCTTTCCATTGCAAAAGGCCTCCTAGAAACTGAAGCAGTTGAAGCACTAGAGAAGAGGAGTGCATATATGGATGAGACATGTCCACCTTTGTCTCTCCCAGGGTCTATGGCAGAACTTCAGGTGCACTTACATCAGTATTTATTTATTTGCATCAGTGATTTATACGTATAAGTCGATTCTGACAAATAGAAGATATTAGAAGTAGAAGAAACCTTACAGTGCATATTTATTATATACTAAGTATGTATTTGTCTAGTTAAAGGCATGCATATGATTCTACACACTATTTATAAATGTGATTTGTATGTGATTTGATTTGTATAAATGATGATTTGCAGGAGCTGTGCAAGAAGCTTCATTCACAGATTGATAAAATAGATGAGGACCGATATGACTTGGAAAGCAAAGTGACTAAGGCTGACAAAGAGGTATGGATGCTATGCTAGAAAAATATCATTATTCCTCATCTTTGCATTGAACACGTTATGACTTGCAAACTGTTTGTATGACACAGATTGATGACTTAAAAATTAAAGTTCAAGATCTGCAAGGCAAGTTCAAGAAGCCAGCTTTGAAGAAGGTGCGGATGTCTGCAGACTCTATGCTTCAGGCTCTGCTCGGCTCTAAACACAAGGTGAACTTGGATCTGAGAGCCAATCTAAAACAAGTGAAGAAAGAGGTCAAGGAGGAGGTGGGTTTAACATATCATGACGGCAGATGGCATCATTGCCTGTATATCCTTCTTATTTAAAACACTTAATGACTTGGTGTCATGTGTTTTATGTTGTATTTTATTACAGTCCGCAGAACAAGTTGGTGACTGGCGTAAGAACATTGAGGACAAGGCTGGTATGGATGGCAGGAAGAAGATGTTTGAGACCTCCTAATTACTCCCACACAAGGCAGCTGGCTATTTTTATCTAGAAAGCAGGCAGTGTATCTATCATTCTTTTGTATATGACCTAAGGATAATATATTTCATAGCATCAAGTCACTTGTTTTGTTACTGTCTGCTGACTAGTAAGTAATGTACAAACATGAATCAAGTCATAAATAAATATCAAAAGTATTTTAATGATTCTTGTAGTTTGTCTGAATCTGTCCAGTTGTTTTTTTGTGGATTTATTACAAATTTGATTTAGTAAATATAATTCAATTGTTTCTAAGTTTCTTATGTAAAATGTTTCTGAGTTTAACTTGGGCTCTATAATTGGTTTTTAAATAAAATCAGTATAATCAAAAAAATAAGAAAACAAAAAATATATATATAAGAACTGCCATCCACTGCTCTGGGATATCTGAATGGTATGATAAAATCTGTGATCTGAACGTCTTCGAAAAGGAAGAATGACTGCCCTTACACACAACTGGAAGGAGGGCTCAAAAGTATTTCTCAATGAATGAAGACTTAGAAATCATTTCAGTGAGTTGTCAGGTAAGTTGGCTTTGAATGTGTCATACAACGTCTCTATTTTCTCTTTACCTGCTGTGCTAAATGTCTCTGTTAATGTCTGTGCTGACATAATTTATTAAAGCAATTAAAAGTTCTTGTTAGTTAGTTCACGTGAACCCCTAAAATCTGGCAACTGTTACGCCCTGCTCATGGTAATGGATACTTGTGGTTTGCTTTTGACAGTGATGCATAGACGCTGATGAAGACTGATGATACTGACATGAAGACCTCTGGACAAAAAGAGAAGAAACAGTGACATCTTTTGGTCAAGTCCGCAACTACAGGTATGATATTAATTTTACCTACAGTCTGGTCTAGAGAGAACTTGTATACAGTCATTAATCTTGCGTTAAGCTAATAATTTATCATTTAACACACACACACACACACACACACACACACACATATATATATATACAGGTGCTGGTCATATAATTAGAATATCATGAACAAGTTGATTTATTTTAGTAAGTCCATTTAAAAAGTAAAAAAAATTACTATACACATTTGTTACACATATACTGATATAATTCAAGTGTTTATTTCTGTTGATTTGATTATTTTATAACTTAATTAATAAAAAACCCAAATTCAGTATCTTAGCAAATTAGAATGTTACTGTAGACCAATACAAATGATTTTTAGAAATGCTGGCCAACTGACAAGTATGAACATGAAACATATCGGCATGTACAGCACCCAATACTTAGTTGGAGATCCTTTTGCCCTAATTACTGCAGCAATGCAGTGTCAACCAGTCTGTGGCACTGTTCAGGTGTTATGAAAGCAAAGGTTGCTCCGATAGTGGCTTTAAGTTGTACTGCATTGTTGGGTCTGGCTTGTAACATCTTCCTCTTTACAGATTTTCTATAGTGTCAAGTCCGGTGTAAAAAATTTAAAGCAGGCATACCATGGTCCTTAAGCCAGGTACTTGTAGCTTTGACACTGTGTACAGGTGCCAAGTCCTTTTAGAAAATGAAATCAGAATCTCCAAAAAATTGGTCAGCAGCAGGAAGCATAAGGTGTTCTAAAACCTCCTGGTAGACAGCTGCATTGATCTTGAACCTCAGAAAACACAGTGGACCAACAACAGCAGATGACATGACTCCCCAAACCACTCCAGACTTTTGAACCTTGATTTATAAAGGAAATGCAAAATTTACTTTTATCAGAGAACTTAAGTTTGGACCATTCAGCAGCAATCCAGTCCCCTTTTGTCTTTAGACACTTCTGACAATGTCTTTTGTATAAGGAACGTGACAGCTGAAACCCATGTCTTGCATATATCTGTGCACGGTGGTTCTTGAAGCACTGACTTCAGCGGCATTCCAGTCTTTGTGAATCTCCCCCACATTTTTGAATGGGTTTTGTTTTAAAATCTTCTTCAGGGTGCGATTTATACCTATTGCTGTTACATTTATCCACTACATCTTTTTCTTCCCTTCGCCTCATAGACTCTGAGCTATGTGAACAGCCAGTCTCTTTAGCAATGACCTTTTGTGTCTTGCCATGCATGTGCAAGGTGTCAGTGGTTGTCTTTTGTACAACTTTCAAGTCAGCAGTCTTCCCTATGATTGTGGAGCCTACAGAACTAGATTGCGGGACCATTTAATGGCCTTTGGCCTTTAATGGTGTTTTCTTATCATTTCTTTTCTTATCTTTTCTTGCATCGATGAATACTCCTAGCTGTTTATGTCCTTGATTTGACACTGGTGTCAGATTGATACTCATTTAACTAGCTCAGTCCCAGCAAACTAACAAAATGTTTATGTATTTCCTCTGCATTCATTTTTAGGTATTTAAATGGATAATACAATTAACTGAAAATATATATTAAAATAAAATTGTATTGAAATGTAATTTCTATGGTGATTAGAGATGAATCACAATGTGATGATTAACTCAGTCCATTGCTCTCATACTCTTGTGTTTAATTAATTAAGCAATTGTCTATAAAAATATTTATTTATCTCAGACAGTGTTATACCTTTAATAACTGTGATGAATGTGATAATGTATCTTAGCCTAGTTGCTTCATCAAGCATAAACAAAAGTTTAACTTCTTTTAAATTAAAAAAACTAGAGAACATTTAAACCATTAAAATTTACAAACAATAAAATAAAAATAAAAAATGCAAGTTTGTAACTCTAACGTCAGTATATTATATGACACACAATTAGACAAATAGGAAATACTCGTTATTAAACTCCTAAAATCTTCTACACATTTTCAATAGTTTATTTCCTTCTTGCTAACATGGGGGACCAATGAGCTGCCCAGATGCTACTCAGTCCTCTTTGAGTAAATGGAGAAAAAAGAAATATATTTAAAAAAGGACAATATCCATATCGTTATGATATTTCTAAAATAGAATATATAGATGGTATTCGGCACTTGTTTTCCTTGTTTGTATTATGGGATGGAGAGTGATCTTCTTCTTCTTCTTTCGGCCTCTACCTTTTATCAGGGGTTGCCACAGCGTGTCAGTCTTTTCCACCTCACTCTGTCCTCTGCATCTTCTGCTTTCACACCAACTACCTGCATGTCTACATTGACCACATCCATCTCTTCATAGCTGCTTTTTTCACTGAAGCTGAAGTGCTCTACTCTGATGGCTCAAATTTCCCTCCGAACAGACAGCCAATAAAAAACATTGGAGACTCGCGAACTGAGACGGTTTCTTGCCAGTTTTGCTGGCCGGTGCTGCTCGTCGCCTCCCGTGTGTTTGATTTAAAGCGCGGTCATTTGTCGAGCCCATTAAACCATCTTACTGGATGCGCTTCGCGAAGGTCAGCGTCTCTTAATTTGAAATGCACAGAGAATGTGGGGAAATGGATATGTTTGACTAAAACGGTTACAAGAACTATATACAGTACACTCAGTAGGACGTAGGACAAATCTTTTTTAACCTTCCAGATCTCACAACTTCTTTCCATTTCTTCCTTTCTCCACAACTCTTCTCATATTTCCGCCTAGAGGGTGCACTTGTATGGAGTGACCATTTGAGGGCAGTATTGAACGTGAAGACACCGAGATTGGCTATGAGAAAAAACAAGATAGCAGCGTTAATGTGGTGCACTTGCAGGTCCTGGCCATCGTGTAGATGTTAATTTCAAACCTGCTACCTACCTAAACCTTCATGCAGACCTAGTATTGGCTAAATGGTAACGGTATTTGCTAACTGCAGTGGAGTCTTTCATCAGAATAATGCCTCTTTTACACTAAGAAAAATATAATTTAATGCAGAAACATGTCTAAATATATTACCAGATCTGCTCTTAATGTCTTGTTTACATGTACCACATAACACATTCAGTACATGCTCTGCCCGGAGGTAATCTGAGGCAGGGACAGTTTATATTGTGGGTGTGATTCCTTTAAAATTAGTTCCTCTTACTGAAATTCCTTATTTATCTTCCCTTCTTTCCACTCTCAGGCCTAGCAGCCATTTTCTGTTTACTGCACTACACCGCAAGGGTCTCTCCATGGGAGAACTCTCTGTGTTCCTCTTCTGCCTACTGTGGCTTTCTTTCTAATTCTTTTATTTATGAAAAATATATTTTTTCCCCTCAACTACAGGCCACTGATTCTTCAGATCTCTCTCCACGGGAGAACCCTCCGTGCTTCACTTCCGCCTTCTATGGCTTTCTTTATTTTCTAATTGTTTTATTTACAAAGAAGGAATATTTCTCCTTATATACGGAATGCTGATCGTTCCACTCTGTCAGATCACTTCCTTTTTGCATTCCTTAGCGATCTGTCCTCATTTAAACAGATCAATCTATTTTTCAGCCATACACTTACCGGCCTGTGCGTCACCATCGTTAAGAATACAGTACACAGCAGGTGCTTAGTTCGAACCCAGCCATCGACAGGTTTTTTCCCTTTCATTTTTTTCCTTTTATTTACCTTATTACGCTACTGTACGTGTTTTATAAACATGCTTTCTCTTTTTGTTTGAGCAGGGCACACAATAGATGCCTCTTTTCTTTGACCTTCTTCTATCCCATCTGCAGTCAGTGTAAGTTAATACAGCCTAGTTACCTCAGTGTTTAAGCACACCATCTGAGTAATTTTCCTCTTCTAAAATTCAAGTCCAATGTGGCTTGTGGATTCAAGTAGAATCCAAATTTCTGGTTTATTTTCCAATAAACCCTGTTCCCCAACCAATGCGATTGGGTCTTCTTTTTTGTTCCCGTAAGAGTAAAGTTAACTTTCTTGAGTTTAATGTGGATGGACACCCAAAGTTTCCCTCAGGATGTGAAAGCAAAGCTTTAGATAAACTTTAAATATTCTGCAAATCTTCTCATCTGCCATGTCACACAACCAGGGGTATCTATGGACAATCAATTGTCCTTTCCTCCCACATTTCCAATGTCTCTCGAGCATGCAATTTATTCTCTAAAATAGAAGGATTTGTCAGTTTCTTTCCACAGAAGCCACACAGATCCTAGTTCAGTCCCTGGTCAGCTCGAGACTGTACTACTGCAACTCCCGATTAGCGGGGCTACTTCTGAGTGCTATCCGTTTCTTTCAGTTGATCCAGAACTTGGCTGCAAGACTTAAATTCAATGTTCAATCCAAGTTCTCACACACTACAACACTGCTCTGCACTCTTTACTGGCTCTCTGTAGTTTTTCACACCAGATTCAGCACTTATCCCACCCCGCACTGCAACTTGCGTACTTCGGTCGTCTAGCACTGCTCGACTGGTCCCCATCTCTCAGGAGATGAGGAAGGCATGCTTCTAGACCCTTCTCTAAATGGTCCCCTTTAGAAAAACTTACCCTCAAAGTTTGAACGACGGAGTCAGTAGCTATCTTCAAACGCTGTTTGAAGACCCACTTATTCTGCACTTACCGCAACAAAACTCATTTTTTCTACTACAATTTTTGGGAAAAGAATTACCAACATGCACAATTCCACAACCGTCTCTTGAGGATATTCTTGTTTGGTTTCCTGACTATTCAGAATAGATTATGTTTACTGATATGTCTTAAAGCACTTTTGTAAGTTGCTCTGTCAAGGGCGTCTGCTAAATACTGCAAATATAAATGTAAATAGCTGTTTGCTTAGGGTTGGAAGGTAAACCTTTGCTCCAGCCTTAGGTCAAATGTGCTCTGAAGAAGGTTTTTTCATGGATGTCTTCGTACATTGCTGTATCAGTATATCCTTTGCTTCTGAATTGGAAAACAACCAGCATGATGTTTTCACCACTTTCTTCACTGAAGGGGTGATGCCTGGTTTCTTCCATATATGACACTTGGTATTAAGGCCAAAGAGATAAGAATTTTGTTTCTCAATGTCTGGCTGTCCTTCTTGAATGTTCTTCTCTCTCCACAGAGCAATTCTTAAGCTCTGTCAGAGTGACTCTTGGTTTCATGGTCACCTCCCTGTTGAAGGCCCTTTTATACCTCAGGTTGGCCAGGCAGTCAGCTCTGGGAATAATCCTTATGGTTACAGACTTCTTTGATTTATGAATAACGCAGACCACTGTGATTATTTCGACCTTCAATGCTGCTGGAATTTTCTTTACCCATCCCCAGATCTGTGCTCTGATAAAATTCCGTTTCAGAGGTCTATAGGCAATTCCATGGATTTCAGTTTGTTCTCTGAAGTGTACTGTATATTCACAAATCCTTATGTAGACAGTTGTGTGCCTTTCCAAATCATGTCCAATCCACTGGATTTACCACAAGTGGACTCCAGTCAAGTTTTCAATACAACTAGAGGATAGATGTTTTTTTTTTTTTTTTTTATAAATCCTGCATTATTGAGTCAGTAATGAATGATAGATAGTAAACATCACCTAATTATAGAACAAAATAAATAAAATATGTCCACATGTCAGTAAATAATATAAATTACTGTATATATAAAACCAATTTTCAGACAAAAACCTGCTGCAAAAATGAAGCAAGTTTGACATAGATCTGTGTCAGATTCTCCAAATCTAATGATTAAATATACAGTTAATACCAATTGTAATCCAGTTATGAACAATGTCAGAGCTGAAATATTAAAAACTAAACAGTCCTACACTTATTATACCACTAATGCCACTAAATCATAATTTCTATATACAACTGATTAAATATAATATTCACTTGCTAAGCTATTTTTAGAAAAAGTCATTAGTTGAGATTGGTGGCTGCAGCGTGTATTTATGGTCATTGGCACTCTAATAGCATTGCTCTCATTACCATAAACAGGGTGGGAGGTATTTGTTGTACAGGTCTATGCCAGCCATATATACTGTTGCCAGTAATTTTGGTGTCACTGGCTTTCCTGAATCATTTCTCCATCAGGTCAGTACCACTGCCACTACTTATCTCATAGGTAAAAGTAAACTCTTTCTTTCTTTTTCTTTGCTATATTAATTATGCCCAGCTTTCTCTCTAGCTTATGATTGTTTGGCAATTAATACCAGGCTGAGATGTGCTAGTGCTTTATTGTGGTATACACTCGTTTTAAATTCAAGGTGCATAATGTTTTCTACTATATGGATCTGTATGCATAACATAAATTGAAGAACAAGAAAATGATAAATAGTAAATATATAGACTTGGAAATATCAAGGGTTCAGACTTTGAGTTTGAAGGCTAAAGATTTCCCATAACTTTTTTTATGATGACCTGTATAATAGATTTGCTCGTCAGTTATGCTATATAATAATTGTTTTACTATATATGTGTGTGTTTTTAATTACACTCTTTTTATTTATGTTATATGCTTTGCGATAGTTGGCTGCATAGGTGTGCTCCATGGGATAGGGATATGCTGAATGCGCATCTCAATCACTTTTCAGCTGTTGCAGCCACTGGCTTTTTTGTGCTCTATCTCAGCAATGTGCTCTATCTGCTGAACTCTCCAGTCTCCATTTTTCAATTACAAATTACATGATGGTAAACATTTAAAACTTATATTTTAAAACCATGTTAGTCATAAAAAAATATTTGGGCTGTCTTGTGCCTAAGACAATTTATGATGTCCAGATATGTTATTTGGAATGCAGGGACTTTTCTCCAAATAGGACATCTTGTTCATTGCAGATACATATGTATCATGGCAAATTTTGAGAAGCACTTTAAACGGCAGACCTACATCTGTATCCCTTTTATAGATTTATGGCTCTGGCTCTGTGTTTAAACATGTAGGAATATGCCAAAATGAAAGGTCCAGAAAAAAGTTGGAATATGATAAGGTCTGTCTTGATTAATATTAGCATGCTGATGAAATTGAAGGGGGTTGATGGTTGAGGGTCAGGTGTAGCCTTCTGTAGAGATGGTTCCAGACGCCTTGGCATGCTTGTGGGTGTAATCAAGATACACCAATATATTAAATAATATGCCCATATATCATATTGTAATGTTATGTTAAAAACATCTGCTTGATATCTGGGGCTAGTCATAACAAACTTAACATAAGTCTAATAAATACAATAATAACTAATAAATACAAATGAAAAACATCTTTTAAAGTAATATTGAATACGTTCAGTATGGTTTATCAAATAATATTTGTTTCTGTATATCTCTATACAGTATAAGAAAAAGAAGCCGCCAAGATGTCTGAGTATGTATCATATTTTTTTAGATTGACGCTTATGTATTTACAGATGTTGCTAACAGATCAACAGTATTAAATGGGAAATGGATCAGAATACAACATGGAATATATATTTGATATATACTCTTACAATACATATTCACTATATTTCCAAATGTATTTGCTCACCGATCCAAATGATCAGAATCAGGTGTTCTGATCACTTCTATGGCCACAGTTGTATAAATACTTCAGCATACCAAGAAATTTTGGACAATTCCATGCTTCCAAATTTGTGGTAACAGTTTGGAGCTGGCACCTTCCGCTTCCAACATGACTGTGCACCAGTGCACAAATCAAGGTCCATAAAAGACATGAAAAACATAGTCTGGTGTGGATCAACTTGACTGTCCTGAACAGAGTCCTGACCTTACCCCAATAGAACATCTTTGGGATGATTTAGAGTGGAGACTGAGAGCCAGGCCTTCTCGTCCAACATCAGTGGTGCGACCTCACAAATGCGCTTCTGGAAGAATGGTCAAAAATTCCCAAAAAAAACACACCTAAACCTTGTGGAATTAAAGCTATTCTAGCTGCAAAGGATGGACCGACATTATATTGAACCCTATGGATTAGCTCATATGTGAGTCAAGGCAGGTGAGCAAATACTTTTGGAAATATAGTGTATATATAATGCTTTGTATTGTATAATATATATTCATTATATACAGTGTGCATTTGTGTGTCTGTGTAATTTAAGAAGTCTCTGTTGTATTCTACAAACAAGGGTTTCTTGGTTTCTTCCCGATAAGGAACAGCTGAATAAACAATTTTATCAGTATGCCATATATACCAGTATTTATCTTTTTATGCTGATTCCAATGTTTTTCTCACACAGAAAAAAAATGAGCTCAAGCCGCAGGCATCATCTCAAGGTAAAAAAGGGCCATATTGTTTTTTTATCAATATTTTGACACTATTTTAATCACTATAAAAATATCAATACTGACTAGATGACACATTAAGCTGCATTTTCTTCTACACAGAGCTTGATGCTTTCCATAGCTAAGGGCTTACTAGAGAAAGAGGCTAAGCAGTCAGTGACGGACAAGGCTACCTACATGGCACAAAATTGCCCTGAGCCCTCAATGCCACACTCAGTGCAAGAACTGCAGGTACATCACATTCCCTCATACTTATTTAACACATTTTATTTTTATTATTTTATAGGTAACATAAAATAATGTGATGCTGTGTTGATAATCTGCTTTTAAAGAACGAACAAAGGCATGGGGCTATATTATAAAAAAAGTAAGAAATGTTAAATGGTGATATCAATACTAGGATGTAATGTAAAAATCATACAGGCTTATAGGCTAGCAAAGTGTTTGCCTTTATAATACTTTCTTATTGAACTTTCCTATATAACGTTTGAATTTAGGAACTAGGTTTATATAGATTCTGAATAAAGATGGTCACATATTGTGCAAAGGCTACTAATTGAAAATCGTGTCATAGCAGAACGTTGGTATTATAAACATATTCATTTATCTGAAGAAGTTAAATTGTACTATCTAGTGTGGAAGACTGTTTACACTACAAACACAAACCTTATTTCCAATTTTCTCTGAAATCTCTAAAACGAATTTGTTAATTTACTTAAATATTTGTTTAACAGACATATGAAAGTACAAAGAATCGCATTTAGAGCTTGATGCCTGAAACACACACAGGCAAAATTGGCACAGATTCATATTTAGCACTAATCACACCTTTTCTTTTCATTAATTTGGATTTTCTGCCTTTTCTTACTTTAGACAAGACTAAAGCTAATTAATGCAAAAAGTCTGTCTCTTCATGACACACCATACATTTTCAGAAGAGGACAAATCTGGACTGTAGACAGGCTAGTCAAGTACGTTAACTCTTTCATGCAGTACGAGACCTGGCATAGTTCTGCTACAATAGACAGTGAGTTCCTGGGAACAAATGTCATCCTGTCAGCAGCAAACATTATATAGATGCAGGTAGAAATATGGACTCCTCTGACATGTTTCCATCTCAGATGACTTTGGGTTGAAATACTTGCTGGTTTTTCTGCACAGCATTTGTATGTTCTTTATTTTTTGCATACTTCTGCTTCACATTTGATTTCCAGACTGTGTGAAATGACTATGATTTTTTTAAAAATACACTTGTACTTCTTCTTTCGGCCTCTTCCTTTTATCAGTGGTCGCCACATCGAGTCAATCTTTTAAAGAACTCGCATAATAGATTTGTCAAAAGTTTTACACCAGATGCCCT
>JAOUQV010000009.1:4434022-4451534 GCA_028565295.1 Aspidoras spilotus | reverse complement strand
AGAGTGAGGTGGAAAAGACTGACACGCTGTGGCAACCCCTGATAAAAGGGAGAGGCCGAAAGAAGAAGAAGAAGATACTAAACACTCTCTGAGGCACGTCTTTATAATTTATTGCAAGAATGTACAACCCAAAATTCACTTAATCATATTCCCATGTACATCGCAGCCAATTGGCCATTTTATCTCAGTCTTGGCACCTCAGAGGTCACTTAAAGAGCATTTTAAACCATGGGTGCACAAGGGGGTTATATGTCCTCCAGTGTCACTATATACAGTTTACAGGGTCATTTATTTATAAATATATTTATTAATTCTCAGTAAAGCACATAACATATTTCACAGTGCACGGTGGAATTTTACCCGACCTCAGTGGCTTATACAAATACAATTCGATTTTTTACTCAAACAGTCCAGTCAAGTCCAATAGTTCTAAAAACAGAACTGGTTGTTTCCACAACAAACACTGTCATTTATTTCTCATAGTGGCTCACACCACCTCACTTAATAGAAAACTGGTGTGACATGGCTCCTAAGCCACATTAAGTGTAAAATATACAGAGCAAGGAACCAAAGTAAATTTTCCTGCAGCTTAACAGTGTGTTTACAGTATCTTTTTAATTTCTACCTCTGTATAACTTTAGAGTAGTGATGGCTTTAGAAAAAACCACCGGCTCATGTTAATTCCAATGTTCTATTACATTATCACAACAACATACATGGGAACTTGTGCAATTGTTGATATAGTGAGCTTTTTTGTTTATTTGGCATTTACAGTCTCTGTGTCTGCTCTGTCAAGGTAAGACTGCTGTTCATGGTGGAGAATAATACAGTAATACATAATAATAATAAAACATTACTTAGTGTTTTTATTTATTAACTTTACTATTGAGGGGGAAAACAGAGGCTGGTGATGAATCCAATAGACATGATAACATAAACTAACTTGCTTCTGTAAATGAAACTAAATGAACGACACCTGGTGAAATTCAGTAATAAATATAGTTTGTATTATTCCCTGAGTGGCAAATTGCTGCGGATTTCTAGTATATAGGATTATACGACTTGAAATGACAGATCAGTTACTGCACAAGTAAGTAAGTAAGTCATACATTTTTGCAACTATGTTTGCACACAGCGGAATTGCTCCTTTGCATTTAACCCATCCGTGCAGTGAAACACACACATAGACACACACTGGTGAAGTGAGCACACGTGCCCGGAGCAGTGAGCAGCTAGCACAGCGCCCAGGGAGCAACTGGGGATTAGGTGCCTTGCCCAAGGGCACTTCAGCCATGACTTGTTGGTAATTGGAATCAAACCAGGGACCTTCCGGTCGCAAGGCTGTTTCTGTAATAAACCTATTTTTAAGATTAGCAAGATAATTTTGTCCATTTACATAAAGAATTTGATCTAGCTATTTGTTTAATCTGCTACTGGTATTTTTGGCAAATATTTGACATTTAGGTTTAGTCTTGGAGATTTGCGCAACATTCTAGTCAAAATTCATATTAGTTTTCTTTTCTTCTGAACATATTGTCTTAAATTGTCTTTGATTTTAGTCTAATTTTAGTCGATCATTTAATATACTGACAGTTTCATAACACTCTACTTGGTTTTGCTCAATGTTGTTCTCTTGATGAACGAAATGTTTGGTCTTTGAAAAAGAAGTGGTTACAAGCTAATCACTAACACTCCCTTAATTATTGTTTATTGTCGATTTCAGATCTCCTGATGGGAACAAGTTAAATCAATACAAACAACTTATGTCCATACACACAGTTATACACACTTAAGTTACAGAAAACCTAATGGCGGTACAGTGGTGCAGTGTGTAGCACATGTTCTTCCCTGCAAATTTTCTCCAGGATCTCAAGTAAACTTTTGCATTCTGAAGTAATGCATATTACGTGAGATAGTGTCTCTAAATGTGGACCTTAGTGTGTTGTGTGTGTATGCTTTACGATGGAGTGGTGTCCTGCCTAAGGGTGTTCCTGTCCTTGCACCCAGAGTTTCTGGGTGGGCACCAACTTGCCTGCGACACTATGTGAATTAATTAGAAGATGATGGATAGATGGATTAACCTGCATGTCTTTGGACTGTCAGGGACACTGGAGGAAACCCACATGAACATGGGGAAAACAGGAAATCTCTTAAATTGCTTCAAGAAAGAACTTTGGTCTATATTAATATTAAATGTATTAAAAATATTAACATACATGCCTTTGGTTAATCCCATGTACAGTGGGGCCAAAAAGTATTTAGTCAGCCACTGATTGTGTTAGTTCTACTATTAAGAAAGATAAGAGAGGTCTGTAATTTTCATCATAGTTACACTTCAAAATCCTTTCACACTGTACGTATACACACTTCTACACTGCCACAACCACCAAGAGAGCAATGGACAATGTTACCTGTAACTAACTTATATAGATGAATTGGTGAAGTGTCACTGTTTTCTGAATGACACATAACATCCTGTTTGCCTCATGTTGTCTATTAACAAACATAATTATTATTATCTTGGCTGACACTGTGGGATAACGTGTCCTCAGCTGTCATTAGTTTTTTTCTGCTAACATTGATAAAGCAAACACTCCTCCTTCACTAAAAACATTATATGCAGTCGTTCTTTTGACTTTAATATAAGAGAAATGTCTTCTCAGATTATCTCCACTTTCTTCCTAACTGAGTAATCACTGATGACACTCATCATTAAAGATTTCTTTAAACTACTGCTTGTTGCAAGTCCACACACTGGTCACCACCTGATGCACTGACTGTACTTGGCTATAGATGCATGCTTTAAAATGGAACAGTTCTTGGGTGACAACTGATGACGTAACAAAAGTAGAGAAAGAAGCGCATATTGAGAAACATCATAATTTTTTAAGAAAAGTGACTATAGCATGTAGCATAAGAACACCATCAATTGTCAGCACCTGATCAGGAATCTGAATCTACTGGGCCTGAAAACCTACATCTGCAACTGGATAATGTATTTTCTGACTGCGAGACCTAGTCATTCCAAATCGGAAAGAACACTATTAGCACCATTGCAATGAACACTGGAGCCCCCCAGAACTGTGTGCTCAGTCCACTGCTGTTCACCCAGCTTACTCACGACTGTGCAACAATGTAGAGCTCAAATCACATCATCGGGTTTGCTGATGACACGATTTTGACTCACTAGAAGAATTGATGAGTCAGCATACAGAGAGGAGGTGTACGGGCTATAGTTCAACAACCTGTGGAAAAACTTAAGAGATGTTTATTGACTTCAAAAGAATAAGGCATGATCACTTCCCAATTCCTTGGTGTTCACATGGCATATGATCTTGCATGGTCCATGAAGACCAGAACTATCTCAAAGAAAGCACAGTAGTATCTCTACGTTCTGCAAAGTTTGAAGAAAGCTCATCTCCCACCCACAATCCTCACCACATTCTAAATATGAACGTTAGAGCATCCTGAGCAGTGGCATCACTGTCTGGTTTGGGACCTGCACTGTGTCAGATCACAAATAACCGCAGCGTATAGTGAGGACAGCTGAGAAGATCGTTGGTGTGTGACTCTCGCAGACATGCTGCACCCGGAGAGCATTCAGATTGTGGGTGATCACACACACCCCTCACACACAGTCTTCAATCTTCTGTCATCTGGATTCGGTCCCTTGCATCCAACAGTTTTTCCCACAAGCTATCAAACTCCTCAACAATCAAAATCTAAACTGGATATGCACACATACACCCACATATACACACACACACATACACAGACACACACATTTCACAAAAACTCAGGACTCTGTTTCATACAACTCTTTACAGCTACTGAAGGACGTTAGCGTTTTGCTGCTAAAGGATTGTACTAATGTTTATGTCCTGTTTACATCACATTACCTCAGTTATAGCAATGCACTTCATAAACAACGTCAAATTAAAACTGTAAAATGTAAAACACTTAAATGTTTCAGATCTTCAGACAAATATTTTCAGTTTAAATATTAGTCAAAGGCGACATAAGTAAAGACAAAATTCAGTTTTTATTAGTAAGGGAGAAAAAAATCCAAACCTACGTGTCCCTGTTTGAAAAAGAGTTTGCCCCCCAGTTAAAACATAAATTAACTGTGATTTATCACATCTGAGTTCAATCTCTCTAGCCACACACAGGCCTGATTACTGCCACACCTGTTCTCAATCAAGAAATCAGTCAAATAGGACATGCCTGAAAAAGCAAAGTAGACCAAAATATACTCAAATGCTAGACATCATGCAAAGATCCAAAGAAATTCAGGAACAAATGAGAAAGAAAGTAGTTGTGATATATTAGTTTGGAAAAGGTTATAAAGCCATTTCTGAAGTTTTGGGAAAACTTTTGGCAAACCACAGTGAGAGCCATTATCCACAAATAGCGAAAAGGTGGAACAATGGTGAACCCTCCCGGGAGTGGCTGGCCGACCAGAATTACCCCAAGAGCACAGCGATGACTCCAAGAGGTCACAAAAGACCCCAACAACAACATCCAAAAAACTGCAGGCCTCACTATTCTCAGAAGTTAGCGTTCATGGTTAGACAAAAAAATGGCCTGCAGGGCAGAGTGCCAAGACTTGCCTAAGTCAGTTAAGGTCATGACTCCACCATAAGAAAGAGACTGGGCAAAAATGGCAACATCTGGCGTAAAAATAACTTGGCATTGCAGAATAAGATCCCCAGACCTACAGTAAAATATGGTGGTGGTAGTGTCATGGCAGTTTTTTTTACTTCTGGACGTGGAAGACTTGCTGTGATAAATGGAACCATGAATTCTACTGTCTACCAAAAAATTCTGAAGGAAAATATCTAGCCATCTGTTTATGGCCTCAAGCTAAACGGAGCTTGGATTCTGCAGCAGGACAATAATCCAAAACACACCAGCATGTCCACTTCTGAATGGCTAAAGAAAAACAAAGTGAAGGCTTTACAGAGGACTAGTCAATTCCTGACCTGAATCTTATTGAAATGCTGTGGAATGAACCTAAAAAACCCTGCTCAAAAATTGCTCGAAAAACCCTTCAATGTGTCTAAATAACAACAATTTTGCAAAGATGAAGGGGGCCAAGATTCCTCTACAGCGCTGCTAAAGACTCATTTCAAGTTATCGCAAGAGCTCGATGTCAGTTGTTGCTGCTAAGGGTGGCCCAAATAGCTATAACATTTAGGGGCCATTTAGGTTTTGTTATTTTATCTCCCTTAATAATGAAAGCCATCATTTAAAAATGCAATATAGTGTTCACTTGTGTTGTCTTTGATTAACATCTATATTTGTTTGATGATCTGAAACATGTAAGAGTGACAAACATGCAAAAAGTAAGAAATCATGAAGAGGCAAACATTTTACACACCACTGTACACTGTATACATTTATTTAATGACAGAAAGTGTTCTGATTAATTTCTCCGTTTTCTCACCAGCTGTTTCGAAACAACTTCAGTCTGCACATATTTTATGTCTGAGACTGATGGCTGATGAGGGTTAAGTGCAGCTGTGGTGTTAATAGTCAATTCCGAGACTAGAGATTTCACAAGCAGTGACAGAGTCTGTTCGGCTCTTAGGTGTTCTACATATCTGCTCCAGTTTTAAAGCTCCACTAACAAATATCCACCCACCTAGCACTCATGTCCTTGAATGTGTGTGTGGAGTAGCCATTTCCGTTCACATTTGCTGTCTTTTGACTTACACCATGAGATAATTCTTCCTGTTTATATCTGTACAGTGCAGCCAGGAAAATTAACAGATGTGGATACAAGAAAACTAAATATCTAGACTTTCAGCTTCTACTATTCCTATATCTATACTTGTTACCTTATAAGTTCACACTCTTATGTCTGATAAGCCCCAGCTTATTAATAATGCCCTTACGGTGGGCACTCTGCTAAAATGTGAATTGAGTGTCCGACGAATAAAAGTCTGTTGTGTTCTGTTTTTCTCAAATATAAAGAAACATTATGTCTTAGAATCTCTTCCTCAAAACCATAAGGAACATCAGGATCACATCATTATACCACTGAATATAGATCCTGATCCAGCATGGAACTGTTTACTTGACGGGTGAAAGCCTTGTTAACAAGACTGGACACTGAGGACTACACATGTTTCCATGGTATAACTTGTCATTATCAAGAACATAGCACCACTTCAGTACTGAATGGTCTGTTGTTTTGTCATGGTAACAACGTGTTGCTGGGCTCCGAGGAATAGAATTAGCTCTGTGTGAGTGTGTGTGTGTTATAAGGCACAGGGAAACAGTGGACACGAAGAGGGAAGACTTGGATGAGATATGCATGTGTTAAACAGTGAGCTGTATAAGCTGTAATTGAAACACATGAGAGAATGTACTCAAGTAGGTGCTGTGGAGGCTGGCGTCAGTAAACAATGTGTCGACACAATTTCGTTAAGCATATACAATTTGGTTAAGAATCACTACCAGTCTGACAGCGTACACGTTCTGCACATGTATGTAATTCCATCAAATTACTTTTGGTGGTAAATCAACCAGGATTTGTAGAGTGTTTACAAAAATGCTGGACAATTTAATTTATTTATACGTATAGTGAAGCAGACTTTTTTATAGACACAATTAGATAGATTTAAATCTCTAATAAGCAAGACACATGCAGCCAGGACAAGAAAAAGCTCTTATATACAACACCAGGAAGAACGTCTGAGAGGAACCAGCTACATAAGGGAATTATTTTTTTCTGGACGAGACAATAATGTGATTTTAAATGTTTACATTTTATATGTTACCTCAGCATCATTCTATAACATAACCAGTGTTATAAATAATAACAATAATAAATATATAACCTGACACTTAATCATTGTAATTTTACTAAATATAACTGTAACCTTACGTACAGAATTGGCCAAGAGCTGCTTTTCTTTCACGACCAAGCAGCTTGTGAAAAAAATACACATTGTCTGATAAGAACTAAAGACTATTACACAATGAGTTCATTTTATTTATATCTTTAAAAAAAACTTGATTAGTCATTGAATGGCTTCGAACAACATTAGAAGAAAACACTAAATGTTCAACTTCCGTATTCTCATAATTCCATACCATTCATATTAGCTTTACTATAGTTATTGAAATATTTACCATAGTAACTGAATAATATCATTTACATAATAGGCTAAAAGCTTAAATAAACTAAACAAAGGTGCTACACTGAAAACATCCGGGAATAGGAAGTTCATGCTTCCTATAAACCCCTCTTTCAAGGACAGGTTCTTACATGACAGAGCTTTTAATATATCCTTAGCTGAATACAAAGAAATTGTAACTCTCGTGTACAAAGAAAATAAGCACTATAAATCATTCTGAAATTTCACAGTTTTTTCCAAAATCTCTGTTCATCCTATGGCTTTGTGAGATTGGGGTCTGCTGAGGCGACGGGGGCTGTGGAGGTGGATTAGTGGCATAGGGTGGAGGATATCATCTTACAGTTCCCCCCCAGGAGCAGCCACATGACCTCAACGAGCTGGAAAAGGGAGGGGAAAAAAAGATGTTGAACTGCAGCCTGAGGTCTCCCAATGAGAACCACATGCAGCAACCAGGCAGAGAGAAAAAGGGAGGAGAGGTGAACAGAGGAGGGTGGAGGAAGGCTGTGACTAAAGCGTGTCACTCAGAAAGGTCGGAGCATTGTGTGGAACTTACTTGAATTCTAGCAGGCAGCGTTGACGACAGGACACAGGAAAAGTGATCACAGGAAGAGTGCAAGTTGTGTGGAGCTAAGCAAAACATACAGGAATACAAAGGCTCCAAAGTGCTGAGAACAACTCTTTCAGCTCTACTCGTTTAGTACCAAGAGCAACAGAAGAAAGAGAAATGTCAAGTGCAATATTGAGACGAAACTCTAGCAAAAAAGGTTTGCAGAACCTCCTCAGGTAAGTCTGTGAATGAGATGGAATTTAACACTATAGTGTTTTCTGTAAATTTAACAGAGTGTTACAGGCATAACGTTTGAAAAGTCATGTGACCTTTGTTTAATAGTCTTTCTTCTAAATGAATAGTTTGGTTTGGTTTGTTTGGGTTTAAATTAGGAACCATATTCTACTACTGATTATTCCGTGTGTTCATATATATATTTTTTTAAATAATTTCAGATAGCAACACAGCAGAGTGTGTTTTTGTTCGGTACTCCTTCAGGAATATCAGCTCACCTTTTCCCCTTCATAATCATTATTGATAGGTCAATATCCGCGCTGGCAAAGACATTTGTTAAGACTTGGTGAGAGATTTTATTGTTTCTTCAGTATGTGATAAGGTTTTGCAGATATGGGAGGGTACGATTATTATTTGGTGGGTGCAAACGTCTAGTTTGAAAAACTTGGCTAAATTGACCACATGACCTTTGCCTGGGGTGGCAAATGATTGAAAGTCTTTGTCACTGAAATGGGGCTGCTGGAGGTTCCTCTCTGGGATTTTGTAGTATTGGGAAAGGTGAGTGTGTGTCATAACAAATAAAAATATGGTAAATGTTTACTTATGCAATACAGTGATGATTTAACTGGTTCACTTAACACAAAACCTACATATAGTTAAGTCCAAAATTATTAGCCTCCTAGCAACTTTTAAATATATTATCATATAACTGTATATTAATATTTCCATTTATTAATGATATTGTCCAATTCTGGTACACTTTGGAATGTATAAAGCCACTCAAAAGGCTAAAATAATTATTATCAGTTGACTGCTTGATTGTCGGGGATTCTCTATGGTTACGCTAAAATATTTGTAAGAAGCAATATATTTGTGCAAAAAAGAAAATACATCAGTCTGGACTTCAGTCTGGACAAAAGGTCCTTCATCTTCAGAGGGAAGTACTGTAAATACTGCCATTTCCAAGTGTTACATGGTTTTTAGAACTGCTGCACATTGCATAATTGCAAACCACAAAGAAACTAAATCATCTGCTACCGGTCTAGGGTTAAATTGTCATTGGGTCTTCCAACAAGACAATGGCCTGAAGCATACACCGTTTTTAAAGAAACCAAAATCACGGTTCTGGAGTGGCCCTCTCAGTGCCCGGATCTCAATCCAATTGGGAATCTGTGGAAGAAGCTCAAGGGTTGAATCCTTGATCAGAGACCATGCAAGTTACATGATCTTGAACAATTTGCTAACAATTTTGGCTAATATCCCTCAGTAGACATTTGCCAACTTAATTAGGAACTACCAGAGAGGTTGTTGTTAATTTTGGATCTTAAAGGCTACACTATTGACTATTAGTTGTCAAAGGGCTAATAATTTTGCAGCAAACCAATAAAATGTTCATTTGACCATAATTGATGTTGTCTTTGTTCTTGTTGATGCACACAAACTATAAGCAAGGTTATGGCCCATTTCGTTTGGAAGATAAGGATTTTATTTGATTTCATAAGGGGGATAATAAGTCTGACTTTAACTACAACTTATCATAATTAAAGACCATATAGTAAATAAGCACGAATTAGATTATTATAATGTTATGTGTATATAATGTTATAAAAGTCACAAAAAGGATTTCTATAACTGCTCACAACTTCACACGTATCCCATATCTCCTTGAAACTCATAAAATTTGTGCAAGCAAAATAATAATAATAATAATAATAATAATAATAATAATAATAGGATGCTGATTAAAAGATAAATGAATTCAATTATTATATGAAGTTCTTGTGAATCCTCTTGTTTTCATATCTGCAGAAACAGTGTCTTGACAGAATAAGTTGTAATATTTAAAGGCTTTTTGTGATATACTCAGAAGTTGCATGTAGAGGGTGAATCCTTTTCCCTGGACATTTTCAGAGCAGCGAAAACAGTGCTTTCTTGTAGCTGACATGCTGGATTTGAACACTAATGACCAGCATTTATCTTTTTTATTACTGCATATGCACACCGGACACAATACTAATGATGCATTCATGTAATGCTTTTGAGGTTGTGAATACCATTCACAGAAGTTTAACAACCACTTCCTTGTTTGTTTTTTTCCCTGTGTATTTAAGATCACCAGAAACAGTGCGATTCATAATACTCCAGCCTAAAGCAGGATATTCATCATCGCATACCTCAGACATTATACTTTCTTGAACATGGACAAAATGTGGTCTCAATGATGTATTTAGTTAGAATGCATAACTGTTTGGCCACGATTAAAGCTTATCACCTAAAATGATATAGAGAGACTGATTTTTATGACCTCTTACACACTTGCTGGAAGGAACTGCTCTTGTTTAACGGAAAACAACTGCAGCTGTTTGGAAAATTATTCTATGCACACTTATAATGTGTGGTCTCTGTTGTATTTACCACAATCACACAAATGGAAACATGTCATAAAATAAAAGAGGTACATAAAAGGTACATAAAAACTTTTCCCGAACTCATGGTACTTCAATAAATGGCATGGGTATTAGCCAGATGAATGACTGTCACATTATTCTGTAAGGATTCAAGCATATGGGATAATTATATATTATAGTTGTCCTACAACAGGGGTGTACATAGAAAGTTTGAGAACAGCTTTAAAGTCTTATCAAAATGATTGTTTTTAATAATGAGACAGCCTAGAGAGAAGGATTCAAAGCTTGTGATGCGTTCTTATATACATGAACAGACTTTCTCAATGACTGAGCTGATCCCTGGCTTTTATGTTGCCCTCACCTCTGTTTACGATACTGTGATAAGAACGACAGGAATGCAGAGGGGAACGTGGGGGGGAAAAGGTGTTTGTGTTAAAGGGGCAATAAACTTTCTGCCATCCCCCTAGCATGATGGATTTAAAAAAGTTGAAGGTAAACAGACCTGGCCTTTATTCAACAGAGCATTATTATTATTTTCTGTAGAACTTTTTTAAAGCCATAATGTCTAATCATCTTTAATACTAGATCCATTAAGTTTCTGGGTTTCAGCATTGCACCTCCAGCTAGACAAATAGAACATGTGGACTTCCAGATTCCAGGCAAAACAAATGGCCTTTGCACAGTGTGTTCACTCTTGGTGTCTAGACACTCTAGAAATAACATGATGACTGGCATTTCTGGATGTCAAAGGTTGGAGTCTTCACTCCTTCACCACTGTACATTACTGTATATTATGTTTCTAGAGGAGGATGTGTAAATAACGATAGGCGTATGTTTTCGTAAAACTCATTTTATCTTCAGAGAGAAATGCAATCTGTCATGTCCATGTCTTTTCCAGTGTTTGAATTACAAGCTTGTAGATAAAATAATTAGTATGAGTCTCTGCACTGGAATTTAGCAAAAAAAGCCAAATATGTGCATTGGATTTTCAACAGCTACTATTTATACTTGGGGGACTGAGTTAGAAGTTTGTTGAGTCTTGACTTCACACTGTCTGCGTGGATACATTTAGCCGGTCTGGGTCAACTCTCTTTTACTTTCAAAATATGACTCCTGTGATGACATCATCTGGCTGAGCTACTTACACAAACAATGTCACAAATCCTGTGCACTTTTTATTTCAGCGAAAATAAGCAAAAACGATCATGAGAACACGAACAACGAGAGAAATTTCTGCAGAGGGTGTGCATCCTTGGTTTTAAAGGAATATAAGATGGTCTTACTTAGCGATTGTCTTTCTTAATATGTTAATGTGATTGTTGTTCCATCTCAAAGCTGCTAACAAAGAAAAAAGAAAAAAAATTATTTATAATTTGATATAATACTGAAATAATTTATATTAGTTTTTGTATGCTGCTAAGCTTTATGTCTAAAAGTGTGTAAAAACAACCAGATAAATGCAGATGTACTGTGGATGATGTGCAGTAATTAATCTGGGACTGATTAATGCATTTTAAAGTATAAAAATAAAGCAATTGCTCATAAACTGCAAAACGTTTTTAAAAAGCACCAAACACTGCCTGTTCTGGGTTAGCTGACAGCTTTCCTATAGTTGGTTGTTTTTCTTTTCCTGAAACAAGGCAGATTGCTGGAGTTGTAATATGTTTGCAGAACGAAACCCACATCCAACTGAAAAAACAAGAGACTGCCCAATGTCACTGGGTATTCATCAGCTCATTTTATTCTGTCACAGGTTAAAGTTTGTTCTGGTGTGAATTAACAAATGCAGTAATAACCAAGTGAAAGCCAGTGCCTGCACTCACTAATACCCATAACCTCCACTGCTTTTTCACAATCTATTATGCCTCTAGGCTTATTTGCATTGGCCTTAGGAAGCTAAATAAACAGTTTTGAGAAGGGTAAGATACAATTAGCTAAGTCAGATTAATGTTTGGAAAATAGTCAATAGTATTAGTAAACTGAGTATTGTGGACTTGTTAGGTTGCCTAATGGGCAAATACACTGTAGCCAATGCCTGGGCAATGGCTTTACTTGAATTAAATGGTTTGTTTTCTTATTTATCAAAAAGGAATGAAATAACAGAGCTGTGAGCCTGTGGTTACTGGACAAATTGCAGCAAAATAAATGATCTAATACCATCATGACGTCATGCCTGTGGCCTTTGCCAAAAAAAAAAACGAGATCATAAAAGTATTGGTTGATTGCCACATGGAATAAAAGATTTGTTTGAGCATTTAATTATTGCCACATGCATTTTTTTATAATGAACATCTGATACTTGCTTTTATTCATCCTTCTGCCGCTGATTATAATCATTAAATCAACATTTTAGAAACGCTGTATAAATCAACAATAGGCTTCTTTGTGTTTATTATGTGAATTGTATGTGAATGTGGCTGCTTACAGTTCACATGGTTTGTAACCTTTTTACCTATTTTCCTTACTTTCCAGGGTACTTTCTCTCACCTCTCTTTCTCTCTCTTTCATTCTGTGAGAATGCCTGAGGACTTGTGTTGCTTTGGTGAAGACAGCGACTAGAATAAATGTCTTGTTACAGCATAATGGATAATTCAAGAATGTGAAAGGAGTGGTAGTTCCATCCCTCACTCCGCCCATATGATCATTACAGACTTAATCCATGGTCTTAGGACATGCAATAAAAACCAATGGAGCACATTCTCTAAAGGTCTGGTATGCATTAATGGCCTATTAGTGACCTATATATGCTCGTAAACGATTCGGAAGCCAGATTGGTATTTATTGTAATATGACACCAAGGCACCCAGATGGAAGCTATTGACATGACTTTTAACACTGTCCCAAAGGTATACAGAATTATCACTGGCCACCTAAGATTGTGTTGCATCCTTATTTTAACACACAATTGAGTGTATGACCTTTTATGCAAATCATTTAGGTGTAAACTTTTTTCCTGCACAACCACAAAAACATACACACATGCATTTGTGCATGTCCAGGTACAATGTGTGTGGTATCAACAGGTGTGTATTTACAGTGTATACCTCTTGTACATGTGTGGGATATCAGTGTTTAGTAACTGTTGACCCTGACACTGATATTTTACTGTCTATTATGATCTAGAGTGACACTGGGCACTGTGAAATGGGAGTTTTCCTTATTAAGTATACAGTAAAGAGTAATGATTTATTATTTGTTATTGATATGCAACGACAATATTGAATATGTATGTTCTGATTCCTACAGAGTTACAGCTCAGCGTAGTATTGAGGATGCAGAAGAAATTGAGAGAGAGAGACGGTGCCGGGCCCGAGACGCTCTCAAAAAAGAACACAGTATCTCCGGCTCAGCTGGATCTCCTCAAGACTGCCCTGGACCCACTGAGGAGTACCTGTAAGCCTAAATATCAACACTTTTACACCTATTTCTTTCATTTTTATTTATTTATTTTAACAATGGAGCAAAGCCATGCTTATTACCTAAGCATTAAAGAATGCCATATGCAAAGTTTGATGGATGTATTACACTTTGCACAGCTTCCAGTTTTTATCCCAATAGAATAATTCTATCCTGTTTGTTTCATAGAATTCAAGATTTTTAAAGTAGAAAAAATTTGTTTGAAATCTACCTGTGATTATGTGTTAATCTTAGCTTATGTGATTATGTGTTAATCTTAGCTTATGTGATTATGTGTTAATCTTAGCTTATGTGATTATGTGTTAACCACTTACTTTGATTGTAATAACATTGTAAGGTTTCTTGATTTAATATTAGATATACATTTACTGGCCACTTTAGTTACAACTGTTCATCTACTGCGATTTTCACACACAACCATCTCGAGGATTTACAGGGAATGGTATGAAAAAGAGAAAATTTATAGTGAGCAGTGAGTTGTATGGATGTAAATGCTTTGTTGATGTGAGAGGTCAGAGGAGAACTGGCAGACTGGTTTAAGATGATAGAAAGGCTTCAGTAAATCAAATAAACACTTGTTACAACCAGGAAATGCAGAATACTATCTCTGTATGCCACAAAGAATTAAGGTCCGACATTTTTCTGCAAGATGTACCTAAAAATTGGGGTTAATGATTGTTTTATGTTCCATTGGCATTTTATTATATTTAATTACTTAATACTAATAAAAAACATAAGCATCTCTCGGCTTGTCATAACAGGGTATTGCCATATAATGCCTAGATACAGTACTTTGGTCTCTTCAAGATAGTTCCCTATATAAATATGCTATTCTATTACCAGCAATACATCAGTGAATAGTGTTGTCTGCCCCCATTCTAATAGCAAAGCCTCCTTTATGGCTCAGAATCAGAGGAATGCAAGCGCCGCTCAAGCGTTATTAAAAATGAAAAGGATAAAAGGAGGTTACAATAGTTCTTGCAGGTTGGGCAATCATCTTACGAGCATGACCTTCACTAAACCCAACAGGCAAGGGAACTAGAGTCGAACTAGTAATACAGGATTGCAAAAAAACAATGTCTCAGTAATGTCATACATATGGACCAAGTCTTTGGAAATAAGGGCATATACATTATACATCTACAGTGTGTACTGACTGAGAACAGGTGTGTTTGTGCGTGTTTTAATTACGATACTATGTGCAAGAATTTGACACATGAAAGTTTCTTGGTGAAATGATAGTTTGCAGACCTGCAGATCAGTTAATATGGTACTTGTGAATCTTGGGTATTGGGGATAGGAATTTGAAAGATGTAAGACATGTCTGCATGTCTTCAGTCTTTTAAATTGGATTGTGTATGAATCTGAAAATAAAATCTTAATGGTGTTAAACTACTTAACACTTGATGCTGGTTGAAAGAATCATTAAAATACACATCTCATTTTCTGTTTATTGACTATGATAGTGGGCGGCATGGTGGCGCAGTGGATAGTGCTGGGTCCTTACAGCAAGAAGATTCCGGGTTTAAGTCCTGGGCGAGGCAACCTGGGAAATCTCTGTGAGTTTGCATGTTCTCCCTGTTTTTGCGTGAGTTTTCTCTGGGTACTCCGGTTTCCTCCGGCATTTGAAGACATGCATGATAGGTTGGTGTCTCTAGATTGCCCGACAGTGTGTGATTGTGTGTGTGCCTTGTGAGGGATTGGCTGTCTAGGGTTGTTTATGACCTCATGCCCAGAGTTGCCAGGTGGGCACCGGTTTCCCCATGACCCAAAAACTAGGATTAGCGGGTATAAAAAATGAACGAATGAATGAATGAATGTGTTTTCAATCTCTACATGTAACATTAGAATGTGAGCTTTCACACTTCCAACTTTTGCCGTCATTTCAGGTATTGTAATATCAGGTGTAAAATAACATGAGGTGTTACTCATCCTGACATCTGTTACTGGAGTCTGTGTGCCTGTGGGGAACCACACAGAAAGGGAACCAGAGTAACAACAAAACCAACTAAAAACCCGAATCACACCTCAAACATCTGCTTTCTTGAACTGCGTTTGAAGTTGAATGTTGGTGTGAATAGATGAAGTGAATGACGTCAGGGTGTAGTTTTATGACTGTATATTTGTAGCTATACAGCTGCAGGTTTTTGGAACACATCTGTTAAAGTCATGCTTTGCTGGATGCTAACTTGAGCACAACTGTTATAAAGTGATTATGACCACCTTCTTGTTACTATACTAAAAACCTCAGCTTACTAATTATAAATATACAGTTTAACTGTGCATTAGTGTGATTTACAGCCGTAAAATGTATATTTAACATATTTTCTAGGGGTGGCAGGGTGGTGCAGTGCATAATGCAGTCGTCTCACAGCAGGAAGGTCACCCGAACCTAGCTTAATCCAAGTTAGGGTTGTGGGTAAGCTTGTGCCCAGTAAGTGGGCACTAGGCAGCAATAACCCTAAAGAGGAAGCCACTCCTTCATAATGCACACAGACATTCATATGCTAGAGGCAATACATTTACATACAGCTGTTAGACTACTGCATGTTTTGGGCTTTAGGAGGAATCCAGTGCGCATGGGTGAACATAAGAAATGACCAAGGACCCCCGTCCCGAAATCAAACCCAGGACCTTCTTGCTGTATGGTGTCAGTTCCACTCACTGTGCCACTGTACCACCTGTAATAATTTAAATTAAATGTTAAATAAAAATGCACAGAACATTACACTTCTACACTTTTACTACTGGCAACATTTTTTCTGTGCAGCTTTGAAAGCGGACTGAAACCTAGCATCTCTGGTGCACTTGAAGAGGATGAAGGTTTCAGTGACTGGACCCAAAGGTTAGAAAGGGGCAGACAGGCCAGGCAGGAAGAAAATCAAACTAAAGCTGTGGACTTGGAGCTGGAAAAAACAATGAATGGAGAAAGCAGAAAAGAAGAGTTCCCCGTATTAAATCAACAGCATAAGGGACAAGGTAAAGTGGAAGAAGTTATAAATTACCTACCAGGGAGGAGGATCAGTGAGAAGTGTATGCTAGTTGGCGACAAGTCTGGTAGCCTCATGGACAGAGATACATCAGAATGGAAGAAAGATGTAATGATAGTTAACAAGAGACAAGACGAGGACAATATGCCACACAGGGACGATAAGGTAAGAGATTATAAAGTGAGGTGTAGTGATTTAAATGTGTGATGGTATGTGTGTGTACCGTACATATAACAGAAATTTGCATTTTTTGTCTTTGTCAGGTGAAAGAAGTAAGAAAAGAAGTGAAGGTCTCATATACATCTAAAGTATACCTGCATCAAGATAGAACACCCAGCACCAACAGAGAGGATCCTGTCGGAGAGGAAGTGACAGCACATCTGCTCAAAACTAGAAAGACTACAAGGTGATTTTTATGTTATATTAATGCAGTTATGTAAAACAATGTTTAATGCTCTTCACAAAATATATGCAGTTAAAATCCAGGTAATGCTTAACCAATGCTTTATTTTCTTTAACCATCTCAGTGCATAGAGCATGTTGCTGGAAAAAACCCATAAGTGTTAGAAATATTGGATCGAATCCCTGGGTTGGTTGCAAGGGCTAAAAAGAGATTGTGATGCTCAATCAATGATTTTTTTCCATCCTTCGGCTTTTTCCCTGTCACCAGGGGTCGCCACAGCGAGTTCCTTGCGTTAGGATCTGGCACATGTTTTACGCCGGATGCCCTTCCTGACGCAACCCTCACCCTTTCGGGCTTAGGATAGGACA
>JAOUQV010000009.1:4406826-4425494 GCA_028565295.1 Aspidoras spilotus | reverse complement strand
GGGCAACTTCATACTAGACCTCAAGCAGCTTGGATTGTGTGCCTCTTCACTCTTCCTCCAGACTCTGGGACCTCTGGAAATGAATCTATATAATGTATGCGTTTCACTTTTTGTATTGAATTACTGAAATAAATACATTTTTTGATGATATTCTAATTTATTGAGATGCACCTGTATAAATTATATGATTGGCAGAAAAAATACAAAATCAAACCTTATATGACTGGAAGGATAAAGGGTCAGACTTGCACAACTTGTGTCCTCTTTTTCTGACACAGTTATTTTTATGTGACTGAGTTTTTTTATGTGATGTGTGTGTTTTAGGACACAGATGGACTAAAAGTAGGTGTGGCTGATCTGATCACTCAGTGGGTAAAAGCAAGTCCAGAGGGTGGCAACAGATGCACACAATCCAGACCGAGTGTAAGTGTCTATGGACCAGGCTTCTAGTCACATCACCGCACTGCAGATGCATTATAAGACAGCACCAGTAAACACAATGAACTGTCTGTATGAAGTTCAACAGATGGACAAAACTGATATTTTATTTTTTTGGACACAGAGATCCTAGTAGTATCCTATAGTATTTTGCTTCAAAAATATTTTAACAAACCACTTTCAGCCTTTCTTCTCTTTGTCTCTAATCTGAAAGCTAACTGAGGACAAATGTTTAAATATTTGTAACTACAGTAGCATTTATGCATTTAGAGGAGAATTGTTCAATAGGAAGTGACTTTGTATTTTTCATAATCCCACTTACAATGCCCCCAGGTGATACCTTTTTAATTATATTTAGTTTTGTTGGTCTTGGGGAAAGTCACCAAACCTCTGGGTTTCTCCTCAGGATGTTAAAGCAGGAGGTGTGCTCCAGAAGAAAAACATGTGGGAGATCATAGGGGAAGGATCAGCAACTGGCCAGTCAGGACAAACAGGGAAGGTAAATAATTTTTTATTATAATCTTACATATTTTTTGTCTTCTCACTGTTTTTACACTGTCTTAACACTGTAATTTACAAATGTTATATATATATATATATATAATATATATATTTATATATATATGTATTGTCTTTTTCTGTTTATTTTAGGGCAGGGCAGCTTCCAAACGCTACAAGTTTGTTGTGACTGGCCATGGCAAATATGAGAAGATTTCAGTTGATGACGACCAATTCAGTGACTAACACAAAAGAAAACCACGTAAGAAAAAAATGTATTTGCATTGCACTGTATATTCTCTTCACATTTAGCTTAATCACAAGCATTATTCTTCAAAAACCTTCAAATATTATCTAGGAATATATTTCATCCATGTACAGAATATCTATGCCCGATCATCTCCAAATAAGCAATTTTTATTACAAAAAAATACAAAATATTTTGATTATTTTACATAATCACATTTTACTGTCCATACACAGAAAGACACACCATAAAACATGTGCTATGGACATTTAATATAATATTATCAACTCTGCTTAAAACAAACTAAACCATACATCTTAGCCATGCATAACAGCTACATTCTCTTATCATCTCACATCCTTAATTTTTTTCCAGCGTAAGCTCACTATCACACTATTCGTATACAGCTTGGTGTTTCTTATTTTCTATAAGATCTGAAGCACATTCAGTCTGTTTGTCTTACTCTCTATTCCTTTAACACTTTCTATTATTGCCAAGTATTTCTTATCTCTTAATCGCCTTCATTTAAATTCAAAAACCCATCCAATTACAACGTTCACACGCCCTGCAAACCCTCTTCCTGCACTGAATACACTATAAGACCTAGCTCGCTCAGTCATAACTATACAAATCAGCAGAAAATATTAGTGCAGAAAAAGTATGCATTGTTATGTGGTTACATGACTAGATGATTGGATAACTGCTCTAGACTGTGGGTGTACCAGTGCTCCTAATAAAGTGGGCAGTTAATGCAGTGTATTTGTTTAAGTAAATATAAATATTGGATATAAAAACTAAATATTGATTTCTATATTTTAATAGTATTAATATTCTGCATTTTTTGTCATGGAATTCCTCCTTTCATTCTAAAAATTATTTATAGCAGTATAGATTAATATGTAGATTGTTACAAGTGATACAGAATGTCATGGGGACACTCTTTGAAATTAAGATGCTTCAACAACTCAATCATTTTATATTTTTTAACACGTCTTTTATGCATATCAGAATAAGTAAAACAATATATTGCCCCACAGTCATTTTGTAAATCATTTGCTGTTCATCTACTTATCACCTAGACATCAGTAGTTTATATATTAGTGAACCCTTTAGCTGTTCTGTTAAAGTCTTTTGGCTCTTCTTCTTTGTTTTTGCGGCTTATGAGCCCCATCTCAAACACTGTTGCAATCTTTGTTACTGGTCGTGAAGCTGCCTCTTTCAGTTTCCTGGCATCAAATCGAGGACTGTAAAGAAGAACTGGAAGTCGATGTGCAAATGCAGGAATTTCTTTAGGTTTATCTAATTTAGCTTCATCTTTCTTTTGCTCCTCGGTTTTGCTGGCTTCAATGTGTTGCATGATACTCTCTTTTGTTGCAAACATTTGAAAGAGAATCGCATCCCACATCTTTGCAGCCCTAGGTGCATCTTTACCCTCTTTGTCACTAATTTTATCTGTACCTTGGTTTTCCTGCTCGTGTTTTTCCTGAGCAGTTCCATCAGCAGCATCTTTCTTTATTTCTGGCTCAGGAATGGGAAACTTCGGTTCCTCTACTTCCACCACCAAGTGCTTCTTCAGACGAGACCAGCCACTGAGTTTTGACTTCAGGCCTTTTGGTTTCTGAAAAGCCTTTAGGAGCGGCTCGGCAGTCGGGAGGATACTGTCCTCATGTCCGACTACAGGTTTAGAATCTGTTGGCATCGATAAATCATCCTTAACAGGTGTAACTTCTTTCTGGTCATCCTTTGCCAGAGACTTATCTTTTGTTGTTTTAGGCAAGTGTTTTAGTGTTTCAGGAGCCTTTGCTGGCAGGGCAGATTTTTGTTCTTTAATCTTGTCCAGTAAGGACAAACGAGGCTCTGGTGTCTTCTGTGACATTGGGCTTATTTTGTTTGATGATTTATCTGCACTTTGGTCATATCTTACAACTTTTTTATCTTTTACAGCTGATGGTGTTGGCTGGGTTTCAGGTTTAGTAGTCTTCTTTAATGATAAAGATTGCACTGTCTTTGGTTTAGGTGTGTCATATGTGGGAGTTCTAACTCTTTGTGTAACAGGAATTGTGGCCACTGTGATGGGAGCCTGTGAAGGTGGTGTTTCAACTGTAGTTACAACAATGGCTGGAATTTTAACACAAGGAACTTCACTGGATTTTTCTTTTTTTTCAATTTTCTCTGATTCTCTGACTGTTGGCACTGTGATCTCTTCGGTTGGGGCAGCAGGAGTTCCATTTTCAATAGAAGCATTTATGGATGGTGATACCTTATCCGCAGGCCTCTTGGGAATCTCTTTTCTCTGTTCAACACTAGCAGGTGATATAGATCTGGAGATAGCAAATGCAGGTGTATAACTCTGTATTCCCCCATATGCAACATATTCAGCTGGGGTTAAACCATAATATTTTGATTTGGATGTCGATGTTGGTGTTCTTGGTCTTTGACCTGCAAATGGAGGTACATTTGGTCTTTGAAACCCTAGTAAGTGCTGAACTGTTTCAGCAGACTCAGAGTTTAGGGTTTCGGGAATTTCTTCTATGTGTCTCTTTGAGTCTTGGGCTTCGGTAGTCTCTGTAATATGTGAAGTATCCTGCACTGTCACTATTGGCTTTGACAACTCAGTTGTCAACTTTTCAGAAAACACTGTATCATCTAATGTTTCAGATGTTTTGAAATGTACCTCAACATTTTGTATGGATTCATAAAGACTGTTTTGCATTATTTTTTCTGTTTCTTGAGAAATTTCAACACTTGGCCCAATTAAAATTGAAGTTGGAGTTTTGGATCTTCTGCCCTCCATATACACTGGACAGACAGCAAATAAAAGTGGATTAGCTTTTGAAATTTCTATAACAGGTGTCCTAGCAGGTGAAACATGATATGATGGTGTTTTTGGCCTTCCTGATGGAGTTGTTGAGAGTGACAGATCACCTGTTGGTGTCCGTGTTCTTGTCAGTGGTCTGCCTCTTTTTGTCTCATTCATGGCTGATGCATCACATTTTATCTCAGATGTTGGCGTAGTACCTCTCTGAACCACAAACCCTGAAGCAGTCAAAAGCTTTATTTCAGAACCTGGGGTTGTGTCAGGTATAAGCTCAGAGGTAGGTGTTACACCCTTTGTAATTTCGGGTGTAGGTGTTACATTTCTTTTAATTTCAATTGTAGGTGTTGTGACCCTTTTGAGTTCTCTAGTTGGTGTTTTGTCTCTGGTTAATTCTGATGTCGGCGTGACAAACTTTCTTACTTCAAATGTTGGTGTTGGAGCTCGCAGCAACTCAGAAATCGGTGTTCTGCTTCTTTTCATGGTTGGTGAGGACGGATACTGAGAAGTCTTTAGTGTTGCTGTCTTAGAAGTATAACTTGTAATTTGGGGAACATCAAACATAGGTTTAGAGGTTGGCTTTGGACTTAGAGCTTTAGTGATGATAAACGTAGGTGTAGCCAGCACATTATCTTTTTGCTTTGCTGCCACAAATATTGGTATAGTTGCAATAGGCCGGATTATATCACTTGTGGTGGTTACAGATGTAACAGTTATAGATGTTGCTGTATAGGAAGGAACTAATAGTGCTTCAGAAGCAATGGGCGGACTTGCATATGAAGATAGTATAGCTGAATGATGCGGTGTTACATAGGGCTGTGGGGAGAACCTTCCTTGGGTGATGTAAGGGCTGCCCTGATAAGGGTAAGGGGATGGTGAATGTTGATACAGTGGCCTGATATTGAACCGTGGATGCAGTGAACCTACATAGATTGGTGTTTCCGGGGTCTTGGGTGGAGTTGAGTGGTCACTGTACTCCAGGTCAGGACTGGCCTCAGTTACTGGGGAAAGACATGAGCGGAAAGGAGCTGGAATCTGGGAAGCTTGGGAAGCAACTTTTTTCTTTGCGCTTTTCTTAAGTAACTTCTGGAGTCGAACATTTTCCTTCCCAGGTTTAGGAAGTAGGGGGGGTGGATACTGCTGGGAAAGCAGGCCTGCTTGGGCAACATTGCGAATATTTACAGCCATAAAAATGTCAGCCCCCTAAAACAAATAGAAAACAGCTCATCATATCATCATAAGAAAATACAGAAAATCAATTTTCCATGATTGTGTTAGTTTCTAGATTGGAATACAGAGCAAATATTCAAGGGAAAGGGTCTCTGTATATTACAACAAATATGATACAAAATCTAAGAGATTCACTAGATACTATACAAAGGCATCTTGTTAGCATACAAGACAATGTTGAAATTTAAGTCATAAATAAATAAATAAAATACACTTTTTTAAATACTAAATATTATTATGTTCCAAATAATATTGATAATGAATAATAATTAGATGCCTTAGTCATTATTATATAACAGTTGAATTATTTTAGTGTAAATAATATGCAATTGAAGGGTGTATTGAATTAAAACACTGAATGTAAAAGCAAGAGTTAAGATGAGCAATAACTAATATTTATTTATTTTTTGTTTTTTTATTTTTAGGAGAAAGTGTGCCACAGTGACTTTTAAACTCCTGTCACATTCAACCACAAGATGATGATTTGGATTCACACGGAGATATTGTTTATAACCAGTTTCTTCTTTTCACATTTATAACTGCTTTTAGTCATTAAGATAAATGTCTTGCAGAAGATTTTATTATAATGTGGGACTTATCTATATTCCTAAGCACATGAGGTTTACATCACGTTTTTACCTGTTCTTTTTTAAAAATGTATCTGTGTTCCCAGATCACAAAACAGATTATAGAGTATAATATTTTTTGCTATGGTTATGTGTATGTAAATAGCATGTTACAATAAGTAGCTACAACATTAACAGGTACCCCAAGTCTAAATATTATAAATGGTTTGAAGTTTGTTTTCTATAATTAATGCTAAACAATAGAGATCAGTTTAAGTCTTTCTCTAGTAAGTGACTGGTAATTAGTATATGGAGTCTAGTTTATCGCTGAGCATAGTCAACTATGGTATAGTGACGTTTATTTGCACCACTAGTTTGCTCCATAGCGCATCATAGCATGGTTATATATTTCCCTATCTTTCGTAAAATGTATATTTTTAAGGTCAATAAAACTTTCTCTATTGTCTAGTATTTTATAAACACAAATACACAAATAAATGTGAACTTTTTTAAAATATTAATATCCTTTGTGAGTACTGTTTTATTCATATCAACTAAATTAACTCACTACATGTTCCACTGTAGTAGATAGTAAGACACTGTGATATGCATAATTCATTGAGTTTGGTGTAAGCTTAATCATTTTCAATTTTAGGTTTACACCCAGCAGATGTTTTTGTAATAGTAAGAAGACCAGTAGCGTTTATGACACCTACCTCTTCTGAAACATTACCACACACCACTCAAATGCTTGAGATTTCCTGGATTAATTTTAGCTGTCGGTCACACAGTCTAATGCCACAATTTCAGCCCAAAATATAAAATAATGTCTTAGTACTTTTTCACAACAAATCACAGGCAGTGACACCTGAACAGTTTCCACAATATGAAAAAAATAGCTGTGTGTACAGTATTTGACTGACAGTCATTGCTGTCCAGCTTAGACATAGTGCTTATACATAGCTAACTGACTAAAAATTACATTATGATGATGTGAAATTCCTATGTTTAGTTACCAACGTTAGTTAATCAGGGCAGCACAGTGGCGCAGTGAATAGTGCTGTGGCCTCATGCATGTCCCCTCTGTGTTTGCATGGGTTTACTCTGGGTGCTCCGGTTTCCTCCCACAATCCAAAGACATACATGTTAGGTGAACTGGAGATGCTAAATTGTCACTGACTTTTGTATCTATATGACTTAAGTATACAATGTAAAACTGGTGTATGAATATAACCTTGTTCCTGTCGTCAATATGAATATCATGGTCGAAGATGATGTTAATAAAATAAACAAAACAAACAATGTTAGTGAATTGAGTGCTGCTTAGTCTAGGCCTAGACAGAATTCACTTTTGCTCCTGTTCCTTCATAAAAAATAAGCAAAACAATGTTTTCATTGCAAATGTTTCAATTCACCAGTGACCTGAAACTAAATATGAAAAAAACTGACACATTATCCTATAGAATTGGTTAGTCAAAAGAGTTTCTCAACCCACTCTCATTGAAACTGAACCTGTCTCATGATACATGACACATGAGAAGGGGTCAACCTTTTAAGGCAGCAGAGGCCTAGCCATATTGAAATAACCCCAGCACATGTTCAAAAGTGCATAGTGTAAGAATAGTCTGTATATTACACAGTGGACTCAGGCCTTGCACAAGTAAGCAACAAACAGAACAGGTAAGTACTTGGGAGCAGGTAACAAATGCCCAAATATAACTTACCAAGGCAGATAACAGATGGCTCACTTCAGAAACAGTTCCCTTAAAGACAAATAAAAAAAAATTCACTTGCACAAAAAACGGTAATTTTAATAATTATAGAAAGTAAGTCACTAAGTAAATAATTACTTTTTATATTAATAATCATCTGCTGTTATCTCTATCAATTCTATGCTATATTATTTGTACAATATCTCTCACCAATAACATCAGAATTCAACAAGAGGCTAATGTAGCACAAAGCAATACATCAAACTAAATGACTTACCACAACATCTGCCCCACAAACCACAACTACACACTGTACCCAACATTAATACCTCCACTTGCACTTTTTCAAAACAAGCAAAAAATCAGCATCTGATTTTGGTTTATTTTACCTGTGTTTCTGCTGGTGAGGGGTGATAGGGTGCTGCCTGCTTCTCCCAGCCTGGAGTAACAGAACAGGCTCCTTCTTTCAAAATAGAAGGTACAACTCCATAGCAGTCCAAAAATAAAACCTGAACCCTTTACTTAGAATGTGCACAGTGGTGAGTGGTGAGGTGGTGTAGAGGGAAAATACGTCCACATGGCAGGAGGTGGCCAGAGCACCTTACCAACCCCAGCTGCCTCATGTCACCAAAGTATACAGACAGGCTCAGTGACTATAAAAATTCTGCCCTCTGCTGGACAAATCATTCACGTTGAGCCTCCAGTTGCTGGTAAATTTGAGACCCTGATCAGGCATACATAGAAAATAGAGAGACACTATACACTATAAAGACTTTTGGGATATGCATCTGTAACAATAATACATGATGGTAACATCATGCTTAATTTTTATTTATCCACATTATTCTTATCAAATGCATATACTCTATATACCCTGAGAGTGTGTAACTAAATATTCCGATGACTAAATATAACAAAGTATCACTAATTTCTTATAGGTTTAATTCAGTTATATAAGAATGACCCACTTTAATCCCCACATATGTACAGTGCATTTCATGAGCTCATGACTACCCATGCTGATGCCTCTACATTTTAATTACCTCTTCCATTCACCTTCTGATATAATGTGCAGTTTGCCAGCGTAATGCAACAGCAAATATAGTGATGCTGTCTTGTCCCATTCTAAACATATGCCTAATCCACACTCCCCCAACCGTGTCATCTCCTTATTCAGTGCCTAGGCCAAGTCTTGGAAATGGCCTCCTTAGCCATGCCCACAATGTACTTTCTACCAATGAGATGCCTTTGCAGATCAAGTATCACTATAACAGAAGGACTTAATCGGCTCTGGATGTTTGCAGAACATTACAGCCAGTCTCCGCCACCAGGGAGCTCACTTCTTTTCAGCTTTTCTGAGGTAAGACAGAGAGAGCAGGCACTGAGACAGAAATAGAACAGTAATAGAGAGGAAGGGACATGACAATGTGTGAAAGTGTGAGTGAGAGAAAATGAAAGTGATGAACAGGGCATCCTGCTTCACCTGTTTCATTGCCATGGTGAAAGCAGAGAATAGCCCACTACAGGGACTTTAATCATCAACAAAAAATAACACAAACATCTATCCATTGGTTGACACCATATAGATAGATGTTGATGACTGAAGCCCTTGTTATTTCACAGGTGAGAGGATAGAGAAGAAACATATTAACACAGTGTACTGAGGGAGCTACAAGAGGTTCTGATTAATAGTAGAATTATTTCTTAAAAAATGTACCGAGTACTGTAGTGTGCACTCTAGTGAACATCTGTTAAATAATAAGACAAAGTGGGTATATGTTTTGCTAAGATTTTATTCATGCTATGCTTTTTGATTGAAAGAAAGACATTTTAACTTAATTTCTAGTATCTTTATTTAGCAAAACAGAGATAATATGTAAAATAATATGAAAGTGTGTGAGATAATTTGTGTTTATTTTGGTTCCAATATATTAGCAGTAGCTTTAGCTGGTGTAGCAGCACTTGTTATTGATTGACTGTTTTTGTTTAGTGAAACAGAAGTGTTGTTATACAGAAGTGATGCATATATACACATATATATTGTTATGTGGGAAGTTAATATACATTTATGTGAATTGTAAAGAAAAACAGGTAAAAAAGAAAATTAATTAAATAAAGTAAATTAAAATTCGAAACACTACAATAATACTGTAATAAATACTGTAATATTATATTATATTTTAGGTATATTATTATACTATATTATGTATTCTAAAATATGTTTCATATGTTCTAAATTGTTTCTTAACTGAACTGAAAGCTAGCTATGAAGCCATAATTTAGAGTTACCTAAATGTAAAATTGTAAAAGAAGCATAGCCACATAAGGGAATGGAGTATGTGTTATAGAGACTATTTCAAGAGAAAGAATCTGATATGGATGATAGAAACTGGATACTAAACCATGTCATGAAGGCACTTGCACCTGTCTGAGATGGTACACTTTCACACATCAGAAACCTTAAAGGATGTGTCACATTAGTGCTGATGCAGGCCTTTCTCTCTCTCTCGCTCTCACACACACACACACTCTCGCTCAGAAAATGCAGACATAATGCATCTAATTCTGCTTTTAGGTTTCATCAAAATTACAATGCATATTCAAGTTTATTTTATCACAAACTTCAAGACACATCAGAAGCTTCTTTTCAAAATAAAGATTTTCTGACGAAAAATTTCTTGATCTGTAGATGTACAACTGAACTGCGTATGATGACATTATTATTAATGGTCTCATTAATCTCTCAGACTCAGTGGTGACAACTGAGCACAGCTTGGGTTTCAGAAGTTTTTTATAGCTAATAAACTATTTGCTATCTTGACAGAAATTGCATCACAGTGGAAAGGATAAGTAATGTTAATAGATAGATAGATGTATAGATAGATTGATAGATAGATAGATAGATAGATAGATAGATAGATAGATAGATAGATAGATAGTCCGATGTAAATGTATTATGCGTGCCATAAGAATATAATCTATTTATCCCTTTCAGTCACAAAGTCCACTATCATCATGTCTGACACAGAGGATGTGTGAGTTTTCTTCTTATTGCATTAATCAACTTTTACATAAAGAACAATAAACTAACAGTAGGTTTAATCTTACAAATTAATTTCATTTTCTGCTTTGTTTATCTTTCAGTGATCAACAGGGTATGTACTGATACTTTACCTTTAAAAGCATTATTGTTTCTGATTTAAATTTTAGGTTGCCAAAGATGATCATCTTATAGTAACTTGTCCTAATTGCTTCTGGGCGATTTATAATTTCCTCTGTTATAAATATTTCAATTTTTTGTTAAAGGTCATGGCTGAATGATGGCTCTTAAAATTCTGGAGCATATTTCACTATGTTTTTAACTATGCATGATATCGAAACTGCCATCACAGCTTGCCACTTTTAAAACACACTCTTAAAAATGGGTAGCTTACTTTAAAACGTACTGCAAAATGTATTTTCTAATTGGGAAACCCCATGTATTAACCATTACATTAATAAATCTTTATATTTCTAGACAGCAACTATTTTTTAAAAGTGCAATTTAGTAAACATGGCTGTGTCTGTAAACGCTATCTGTAAACTATATATTATTTCATTTTCATTGAATCAGCAAGTTTCAAAATTCATTTGCAGCTGTCTGTGCACTTTTTTTTGCTAGAATACACTTTGCATAATCCACAGCTCGATAAGGTCACATCATTTTATATCAAAAACATTTAAATTTATCAGCTGTGGAGGAATGGATTGTGTATGCTTGGCATGGCTCCAGCTGTGCACCTGTCACCTATCTGTGCACAGCTGGACAGTACTGATAAACATCCTAATATACTGCTTTCTTTTTACAAATAAAAAAGAAGTCGGCGATGAAGGTAAAATACAATATTAGATGGACGTTTTATTGCCATCACCACTAATTTTATAGTGATGCTAATTTTCTAATATTGATTATATTTACGTGCAATATTCTCCCTATTTTTTTTACTACCAGAAATGCTGTATAAATGTTCTTGCATGTTTTAACTTTATTGCTATCTCTTTGTCTTTTGTCAATGTGTGTTTTCATGGACCCATTAATCTTTTGAAGGTTTCCATTTCTGTTCATCTCATCACTTTCTAGCTTACTGAGCTCTCATTGTACGGCTAAGTGTTTAAAACTGATTACTCATTTGAATATGCCTCAAAGTAACAAGTTGAAAAAAGTCATCATATTTACCTTCCAATGACATTAAATCAACATCACATGCACCAACATAACAAGTGCTCCATTTTCTACAACGTAATAGCACTAAAACTGTTCCACAAATGATTTCTAGGTCCCTGTTTCTGAATTATCTATGTAACTATTATTTTCTTCACTGTCCCATGTGCTACATTTCCTGTGAAAGCCCCTGGTGGCCATTGTGTTCCTCCACTCATTTCCTGCCAGCCAGCCTACTAATCAGCACATTCTTCTTCCTCTAACACCCAACAATCACTTACCTTGTACCTTATTCACTAACCTCTTTAACCGTAACCATCCTTTCCCCATTCCCACTCCCTTACACACATTTAGAGGTGTCAGAGGAGGTAGTAGATGTAGAGGTGGCTCCTGAGGCAGCCCCAGAACCTGAACCTGAGCCTGAGGTTGAGCCAGAGCCTGAACCAGAGCCTGAGCCAGAACCAGAACCTGTAGCCCCAGAGCCTGAGCCTGAGCTAGAGCCTGAGCCAGAAGCAGAGTCTGTGGTAGAAGGTATGTGGCATGGAATATTCTCTCATCCTTTACCATAAAGCAGCAGTGCGCTCCATTCCACCACATGCCATTTACAGTGCACTAATCAGGTTATAGGCCATCCCTTACCCCACCTTCCATACTCTGGTTTTTTGAATAATCATGCATAACCTCCTCTTCTTACCTGGTAATTGTCAGTGTTAAACATGTATTTAGGCTTAAAGGTGACTCAAGTGCGATATCGAGCTTTGCTTCCCTCTGCTTACACTGTGCGTTGTATAGTCAGACTATCTGTCAGATATATTAACATGCAATGCCTGTGTATTGCAGTACCATCACTTAATGTTAAAAATAATTGAGGATGGAGTATTATTCATTCAGTACCCATCATTTCATGGGGTGATTGAAATACAGTCAGTGCACTTCATGATAGTTCATAAGTTATTCTTGAAAGTCATTGCTCTATTTAAGGATTTGATGAGTGAGAGGAAATAATAACATATAATATTATTATTATTTGGTTTACATTTTATTTCTATATATCCTCATCAACGCATAATTGCCATTTTAGAAGTAATAAGAATTATTATTTTAGATGGTGGCTGCAATATAACGCATCCATTTGTCAAAAAAATATGAATGGGGAATACTTAGAATTGAATATCCCCCAAATCAAGCTTTATCTTCTAAAAATGCTATTTGTAAGATATAAAGCTGTATTGCCTTTGCTAATTCTGTCTATTCTGCTTTTACTTTCATTGCTTGCTGCATGCAGAGGTCTTTGAAGAGGAAGGTATGTTAATTACAGATGTATCCTACATTTGTATGTTGGAAGAACATCTTGGTCCCTTGTGTCAGCTGTTTGTAATCTCCGTCTGAGAATGTGTGCACTGAGGTTCCTCCCAGTAAAATATCTTATTTTGGAGCAACAAGCACTGCTTTCTAATTGGCAAAAGACAGAGGTGGATGCCTAATTTAAAAAATAAATACATGGTGTGTCCATATTTAAAATGGTTTAGGGAACAAGGGTGAAAGAATATACAATGCTAACAACCACTAGCCACTGCACACTCCTCTAACTCTGCTATGGCACTTCTGCATGTCATGCATCAATCACTGACCCACTCATCAAGAGGGAGGACCAGGTGTTAACTAAGCCGTCAAGCATGGGAATCATTTTGGACCAGTCCAAAATGGACACACATGAGTTGGGCCTTGGATAACAGAAGCAAATTTCTTTTCGTTCTTTATTGTCTAATTATACCATAACTATATTATATATATATAAATAAATATATATAACAAAGTATGACATGTTTTAATCTAATTCACATTTTCTTTTACTGTGTAATGTTTACATTTTAATTCTTACATTAGGATTTTGTTGTTGTTCCCTAATCCTCTGACCACTGTGTGAAATGATTAATTTTTGTAAAATTGTTTACAACTCTTTTTTTGAGTATTTGGTTTGAAATACCAGTTTGTTTCATATACACTACCATGAGTGGAATTCTAACAGAATGCTGTGTACTTGTCCCCTCTTCATATTTAATCTACAGAGGAGAAGCCAAAGTTCAAGTAAGTAACCATGCTCATTTTCACCATCATTCCAAACGCAGGGATAATGAGATTCTTAAAACTTAAATTTGTTATTGGAATTTACAAAGTAGTTTTAATTCATATAAATATAAAATAATTTAACTTATCTAACTGATATGAAATGTTTTTACCAAAGGCCATCTGCACCCAGAATCCCTGAGGGTGACAAAGTGGACTTTGATGTAAGTATCTTTTACTTAAAATCTAGAAGCAGAAGTCAGATTTTTTTTCAGTAAGAGTATTCACTTTGTTGCAATTTTGACATTAAAACATGGAATGGCATGTCTACCCAACAGGACATCCAGAAGAAGCGTCAGAACAAGGATCTCCTGGAACTCCAGGCACTGATCGATGCTCACTTTGAGCACAGAAAGAAGGAGGAGGAGGAGCTCCTTGCTCTCAAGGATAGAATTGTGAGTGATTTAAAATATACTGAAAAATGTAATCATTAAATTGATCAGATCCTAGTAACGTGTCCATTTGTGATGTGTTCACTAACAGGAGAAGCGCAGATCTGAGAGGGCAGAACAGCAGCGAATCATGGCTGAGAAGGAGAAAGAGCGCCAAGCAAGGCGTGAGGTATACCAGCCACACCAGGATTTCCTGTTCACTCACACATTATTTATTGAATTGAATGTACATAGATACTTAATTACTTTCATACTTGTGGCTTCAACAGGAAGAAAGGCTGAGAAAGGAAGAGGCTGATGTCAAGAGGAGGGCTGAGGATGAGGCTAAGAAAAAGTCTGCCCTGACCAGCATGGGCTCCCAGTTCAGCAGCTACCTGCAGAAGGTGATTTTGTCCTGTCTATGTCTGTTTTGTCACACAGCACGTTCAAACATGTGCACATAAAATCTGAGCTTTGAGTATACATTACAGGCTGACTCCAAGAGAGGTGGCAAGAAACAGACAGAAAGAGAAAAGAAGAGGAAGATCCTGGCTGAAAGGCGTAAGCCTCTCAACATTGACCACCTCAATGAAGACAAGCTGAGGTAAGCTGTACTGCAATATACATTAAAGTGAGTCAGAAGATGACACTGTAAGCTTTATCCTCATTGAATCCTCACAGAGAGAAGGCCAAGGAGCTGTATGAATGGATGAAGACTTTGGAGGCTGAGAAGTTTGACCATACAGAAAGGCTTAAGAAGCAGAAATATGAGGTAGGAGATTCCCAGATAAACCATCTAAACCATCATTCAATAACTTTATCATAGTCCGGCAGAATAGATATTCTTGGAACTGTTCTTATTAATTCAAGTTCTACCTGCATAAACCCAACCTTAACCTCCTCCAGGTTACAACACTGCGTAAGAGAGTGGAGGAGCTGAGTAAATTGTAAGTGCTTACAGGTTAACAGGTTCAGTTGGAGCCACCTGCTTTGCATGCTATGCTTCTGCTTGTTCAGTACATTTACAGGGTAGAAGCAGCAGATTGGAACAGGTGGTTTTTTTATTTCCTCTTTTTATATAAAGACCAATTCCAAAATAAATTAGAATGTCATGGAAAAGTTAATTAATTTTCAGAATTCCATTTAAAAAGTTTAAATTACATAGATTATAGATCATTTAAACTGTGGGTGCTGAATCTATAATTAATGAAAGTTAAACTTTTTAAATGGAATTATGTAAATTAATCAACATGTCCATGATATTTTAAATTAAATGTATACTAAATTCATCTAGACTATTAAGGAACACGTAAGTAATCATGTAAAGTGTTGAACAAAACAAAATTTGTGTTAGATTTTAGATTCTTCATATTAGGCACCTTTTGCTTTGGCATTCTCTCAATCAGCTTCAAGAGGTAGTCACTTAAAATGGTTTTCAGTTAACAGCTGTGCCTTGTCAAGTGAGAATTTCCTGCCCATTTATTTTGTTTGACGTCAGCTGTGTTGTGAAGTAGGAGAGCTGGTATTCAGTAAATATCTCTATTTGAGTAATGTTCTAATCCATATTATGGCAAGAACTACTCAACTAAGTAAAGAAAAATGAGTGTCCATTTTTACTTTAATTAATAAGGTCAGTCATTCCAAAACATTTCAGGAACTTTAAGAGTATCCTCAAATGCTCAGAACCTGTAGGAACCAAATTTTGGTTTCATTAACACTTGTTTACTCTATGATTCCTTGCGTGTTCCTTCATAGTCTGGATGACTTCAGTATGAATTTACAGTGTAGGGAAAAAATAAATAAATAAAAACATTGAATGAGAAAGTGTGTCCAAACAATTTACTAGTACTGAATTTATATAAACTGAGTTTTTAGTTTTAGTAGAAATATAATGTTAAAAGTTAGGGAAAAAGAACTTGCTTCTACAAATGTCATGGACCTTGTATAAGTAAATACTTCAGACTAATTTAAAGCGTTACAGTATGTTATATCATGTCAGGCAATTCTACCAGTCTTTGGCGTGAGGCGGACATACCAAGGTGAGAGTCGGTTCCCCCTCTGTGATTGATTTCATGCTTGTTAAAATGTGCCGATGTGTTATTTTCAGATTCTTTCGTTCAGAAATCGCATTGATGAGCTCCAGAAACAGTAAGTTTAGTATAATGGCATCTATAAGTCTGCTAGATTACAACCAAACCCCAGTGGTGATTCTATGCGGGGTCCAAGGAGGGCCGGTGTTGCTAGAACTACAACAGCAGACATTGCTTTGGGATCAGTAAATAAAAAAAGGCTTATTTAAAAAAAAAGTAGATGTCATGTAGTTAGATGCTGTTTAGATAAAGACTTTTATTATGAATGTTAAACTACATACAATACTGAAGGAACAGAAAGGTATCGCTTTAAGATTTAAATCACAGTTAATTTTAGTTTTTAGGTGTATTTTGATGACAGTCAATTTTTATAAATTATGATGCAGTCTAACAACCCATAATAGCTGTGACTCTGCACATTGTTTGTGCTGTGTAAGTAACATTAAGTTGTTGGCTACTACACCAACTTTCTCTATTGTGCATACATATTTCTATGCTTAGTGCAGAAAAAGTGTGGACTAAACTATCCCCCCAACATGGCACATAAACCTCACCTGGACCCCAAGCTGAGATTGTGTAGAACCACCACTGACCATCCGATTTCATTCCATTTTATTGTGTTTGATTCTATATAAATAATTTAACCAGTTGTATATAATTTTACATCACTGTTTTCATACATGCATATATATTTGATTTATGCATGGTAGAATAACTAGCATTTCACCATATACATTCGTATATACTCATATATTCATAATGATTATATTCATTAAGAATATTCAGTCCCTCTCAAAATCTCTCGCAGTCATAGAGAAATGACTGCTTTGTGTCTCAACACAAATTTATTTCAAGTCTATTGTTTGACTTGTCATAAATTTGCAAAGGTAAGTGTTGCTTGCTGTGACTCTGCATATTGCATGCAGTATAATATGAAACCGTTGCAGTTAAGCATATGTGGCATTCTAAAAATCTTTTTTAATTTACTGTCATATTGTAGCTTTTTACAATCATTTAAATACATATATCATAGTAGAAGTAGACTGTCTGACTGCTTGTTCCTGGAAAATGTCACATTACAGCAGCAAGAAGGGAGCTGCCGCTCGCCGCAGGAAGTAAATGGACTGTTCCAATGCTCTCAGCCCGAACATGGCAGATGGACAGATGGATACTACTGTGCAGTCCACTAAAAAATGGTCTTCCACAAGTTACAGTGACAATGTTATCTGCAATTTTAGTAGTCAAGCATCTACTAATAAGCAACGCTGCAGAACTCTGTTTTAATAGCTTTATCAAATTCACACTTTCTTGTCTTACTGGTTCTCAATTTTTTCATGTAAATAAAGTGTTACTCTAAAGCCACTGTCTATATTCAGGGTGCTTGCTTTTGTCATTTATAAGCCTTGCCATTTGCAGTTATTTTTTACCCATAATTCTCCTAGAAAAGAATATGCAAATAGGAAAAGCATTATAAATACAAACATGCTTCTGGAAAAAAATATTTAATATATTTATAAAAACGATTCCAGTAATTATTATTAAACATCCCACACTAAATGACAGGTGTTTCAGTTTCATTGTCTAACCCCTGTATGTATTTGGAATGTGGAAAGATACCGGCACACCCAGATAAAACCAGCGCAAACACTGAGAGAACATGCACACAGTACTTTCCCTAGTTGCTCTAAAAAACTGCTTTAAGAGTAGCAGTTGTTTAATTGCATATTGCATCAAAGACATTCACTTCGTGTCATTCCAAAATTGAAGGTAAGTCGTGGTGTGTTGGGTCGTAATATTAATGTGTTATATTAGGAATTGAACGTATTCTTTCAAGCCCAGCTGTATTGGTCATCCTGCAATGCAGTTCTTCTTCACCACTAATTATTTTTGAAGACAAATGTTTGTGTCGCTTTGCTGCCACCTTCTGGAATGAATCCAAAATTGTACTATGTTCTGTTTAGGCCGGTGTCATAAAAAATGTTAAAAATCATATTACCCCTCAGCCATCAATCCCATTGTCTAATCTAATGTTATATACTTACTAATCTTAATTTCTGTGAGCATCACTATTCAGCCCCGAACAATTACATTTGTTTTCCATTAACTCTGAAAAATGTATTTTTGCGCAAATAAATACGGGCTGAATTTTTCCGAATGCTCCATAAAAAGTCGGATATGAATTTAAATGCTTCTACTGACAGCATGGATTTTCAGTTCCTGATTGAAGTCTTTGTCAAGAACTTGATTTTATTATGATATAGTGTAGACATGTATCCGTATAAGTGAAGCAATATAGCAAGTTCTCCAAAGTAAGATTTGATTTCATTCTGGGGTTGATTTCATGGACATTTGTTCCCATAGAGCAAAGTTTCT
>JAOUQV010000009.1:4383558-4393732 GCA_028565295.1 Aspidoras spilotus | reverse complement strand
TTTTTTTTTCACTTAGGGCATTTGGGGCTTTTGCTCAGCTAATACTTGGGTGGTCTTCCACCAGAGGTGCCATGTTGTACATTTTTGAAGACATGCAAATATCATAAAATTAATTGACCAATAGTATCATATTTTTATTTTTTTATTATGAACCCAGATTCTGTCTTCAAAAAAATCAAAAGAATTGCCATCTTTGTTTCTTTGCTTTAATTGTGGCCTGAAGATATAAAGAAAAATGAGTGGATAAGCAAAATAAACTGTTTCTACAAATAGAATACTGAAAAAATGAACATAATTCTTACAAAATAATTCAGTTAAATGTTTAAGCAAGTTTTTTAGTGTTTTAAGGTTTTGTTAAGGAAATTGCATCGCTCTGCATTGGTTGCTTTTTCTGGATATTATATATTATCTTATATATGACTAGAGCTTAAGCACCATAATCATTTAATGTGTACAATGGTTATCTATTTTTAATTCAATTAATGCATTTCCACATATTTAAATTTGTGTACCAGTTTAGCCATTGTTCACATTAAATAACCAGCAAGGTGAGCAGCTTACATTGTGTGCAGAGTAAGGATATCTGATTATTAGGACATCACCCTAATTATAATATCACTTTGATTAAAAGTTTAAGATGGGCCAGTTGTTATAATTACTATTTACGTATTTATAAACGTTTTACAGTAAAAAAAAAAGACAAAGTCAGTCTGCAGGCTGTTTTTTTACACGTATATGTAACTATTTAACATCTTGTGCTTGGAACAATCTTCACTATCTATAATGAACAGTGATAGTCAAACAGTGAGAGTAAAAATATACGGCACAAGTATAATATGTAGAATGCTTTTAATAACTAAAGAGAGGGTAACTTTGCGGAGAGGGTAGTTAACCATAGTGTGTGTATTTATTACTTCTAAGGTATGTGTAAATGTTACTGTTACTAATTAACAAGATATAGAGACAACTGACAAACAAATGAGTGGATAAACAGAATAAACTGTTCATACAAACATAATACTGAAGAGATGAACATTATTCTTCCAAACAAATGGTAAATGTTTAGCCACTGTTCACATTAAATAACTAGGTTTTAAATCCAAGGTGAGCAGTCTGAATTGTGTGCAGAGTAAGGACATCTGACCAGTACAGAATGTTATTTATTATGTTCCTAATTATTATGTCATTTTGATGACATTAAAAGTTTAAGATGGGCCAATTGTTATAATTACTATTTATGTATTTGAGAGATGTAAAAAGCCTGTATTGGAAACGACACAAAACCTCTGCTTCATGAACGTGGCTTCAGTCACCCTGCTCTTTCTCTCTAAGAATCTATCTAATTAGTGCTAAATATATATGGCTGGCTATTATAATCATGACTTTTTGTACCCAAGTGTTGTCAGGACTCACGTTTCACCAAATAATTTGCATTCTGCCAGTGCTTCAACTCACACTGATTTTAGATAAATTAGGTGATAAAGCTCGCTTAACCGATGATACTTAACATAATTTACTTCTGTAACACTTGCCCTAAGACTTCTGACACCAGCAGATCCCTATCTTGTTTCAGATATGGCCCATGTCTCCTTACTCTCTCTGTATTGGATGATGGACATGAGGGACTGGCCAGCCCCTGGGGGCCTGTTAGGTCTGGAGGGAAGAAAGAAGAACACCCATCGTATGGTCAGCCCTGGGTCATGAAAAACTGCACCCCTGACCTGACCTATGCACCTTTAAACACGTTTATAATCACCTTGTCCAGATTTATGTAAGTGTAACAAATTGCTCACCAATACAAAGACACTGTTATGATGGCTTGTTCTCAGTGAATCTTAGATTTAAACCACTAAAAAGGGGACTAACTGTGATCACACTTTGCTATAATACATAGCAGGCAGCGTGTTTGTGTGTGTGTCTTGTGGTATGCACAATTGTGTTTTTCCTAAAGTTCAGAGTGACAAAATTTGTCAGACCTTTAGGGAGCTTGCCATAGACCTCCCTATAGTCCACCACCTGCCTTTTGTCCATGTTTTGTCTTTGGCTGAGCTGCAGAACTGTGTCTCTGGGTGCAGCTGTCTAAAGATTTCCAGCATTTTTAACCGGTCATTTTGAGATTTTTTATACAGTAACTTCTTTCATGTTTTTTGGAATATTATCAACATGATGTCATATATAAAAGGAAATAAGAGGAGAAGATCTAAGACAACCGAAATTCATGGACAGTATAACAGGATGCATGTTATGCTTGAACTAATGATTCTTTTTAAGTGAAATAGTAAAACCAATAGAAAAGCTCCTGCAAACTCACAGATACAATTTTAAATAATTCTTATTATTATAAACATATAATAATAAAAATGAATTTATTTTGTAACCTGGCATCACACTTGCACTGATATAAGCGTGAGCATACAGGGCCAGATACCTGACACGGTCTAAATCATGATTTGGGTTTAGGCATTTAGTGAGCTAATTAGCTCAACAACCCAATAAAAACAGCTCAGTCCATCTTACTTGCTGGTTTACTGTGCCTGTGAGTGATGGCCAGAGTCTTTTCCTTCACCTGCTATGGGCTGTAAAGATGGTGACCCTCCATGAAACACCATTATACTAGCAAACAGAGAACAGTACTATGATTCCTCTATGATTCTCCTGTGGTTGGTTTTAGAGAATATATTATTTATAGAATGTTTACTCAGAGTATCAGAGCATTGCCCAACATTTGAGTACTAAAAACAATTCAACTTTCCAAGGGTGTCTCACTTAGTTATGGGAAATATTAATGCAACCAAACAAGATGATTTTTTACAAGTGCATACATTACACACATTAGAAGAACATTCCATATACAACAATATTCCTCCAGATACTTGCGGTATATTTATGCATAAAAACAAACCAACAAACAGGAAAAATAGGACACACAAACAACCTTTACGGAATGTTCCTGTAACCAAAGCATAACACAACTGTGAAACAAAACCTGTCATAATCGTAGAAATAAAACTCTACATTGCAAATAATTGATTCAGGTTTATGTTGTTCAGAGGAGATCAGAGAAGTTGTTTAAATTGTCTTATCTCTTTTGCTGAGGCCTCATGATCATGATGCGTACCCTAGCTAACAGAATCATAGGATTGCCTTTACGTATTAAAAGTCTGTTATGACTTATAATGGCTTTAGAATATGGGTTACACCAAGAGGCTTTTATGTTTCTCCCAGTGGGATATGGTTTTCTGTCATTTAATATATGCTGCTTTCAGATTTTAATAGATTTAGGCACCATTTGCTTGAGCATAGATAATGGACTGATTGACTTTATGAAAATTGTTGTCTGTGGGTTAGGTGTTTCCTAATATCTGTTTTGGTTATAGTTGGTTACTTATAACTGTAACTATACAATTCAGCACATGGTTCACACACATTAACAGTATAACCTTTCAAAAGAATGTGAGTGTATGTGACTGTAATTTGTAGCCTGTCTTCTTATGGTTATTATTTCATTTGTTGCACTATTTTTGTCAATGATGATTGCAGGCATGAGTGAAGGTTTGAGAGTGTAACTTCTCAGTACATCAGTGTCAGAATGTGGCCTTTTCTATTTTAGTACCACCTCTCGCTGTGAGAGTCAGAAAACAAAATTTAGCTCATGCGTAAGCAGAGGCCTTTTGGATTACTCCAGTGCGCACTGATGGTGGAAAGTATGAACAGTAGTTTTTTCATGGGCTAGTTTATATAAATATCTAAAAATAAATATAATTTGGTGAAGTAATCAATTACTGTCATGGTGTTAAGCTTTAAAATAAATCTTATTATAATGCATTTCAATAATTATCTTTAATAGGCTAATAAGAAAAAGGCTTAATGATAATTTAAAAATGAAAGATTATATTTGAATCAATTTTTTTACTTTATAACCGATTGCACACATGAGTGGGTATATTAGAGAAGCGTTTAGTAAGGGGAAATTATGGGAGCAGTATACAATTTTATTAAGTTCACAAATCTTTGAACCAAATTTCTAAAAAAAAAGAGAATAAATATCAAGTCCGGGTCGAGCCCATGCCAAAGTGTGAGAGGCCGCCCAGGGCTTACAAGCGCAGATGGTAAATACATCAGTGAGACTTTGCTTTTACCAGGACCAACAGCTGTCTATTAGCAATGTGCAGTGATGTCACTGACACAATTTAGCACAATCTGCCGGTCTGCTAATTGGTGCACAAACGTGGTAATGAGACATGCAAAAAATACAAACAGAGATCATAGCACAAAATGCTGGAAAGTTGATCTCTCTGTCAAAGCTCATATGCAGCTCCTGGTACCTTGGCTCAAATTATCTGCACTGGACTGACTATGTTATGTGCATCTTTACTGTTTTAATAGATTAGGATTGTGCTATTTAAACTATTTAATTGGGTTTTTTTTGGCAACAAAAGTTAAAGTTAAGGTTCTGTAAATAAGATGTGCTATGCCTTGTTGACACCCAGCATGTGTGTAGGGTTATTCTGTGTGTGTGCTTGCATATGTGTGAGCAAGCATGTATTCTGGCCCAGCATATTTGTCCTGGTCAGTGAGATTTAAAAAGAACATTCCCCTGTAATGCTAGTTATAATTAAAGAGACAAATATAGTATAATGCTTTTAAATACAGTATATGTAACATAAATAATGTGTTATCTGAAACATAAATGAAAGAAAGCTAAAGCGGAGTTGGTCTTGCTTTTGATGATGGTGTTGATGGGGATGGAGCTACAGAATATATATATTAGAATTGAGCTAATGAAGAACCAGTTATGGTTGTCAGGTCCTCAAATAGAGTGCACTGTGTCATCTATGTGGAGTCTCCATGTTCTCCCCATGTTTACGAAACGATTCTTAAAATAATGTTAAATTAATATACAACAACAAAAGTATTCCTTTAGAAACATTTCAGTGAGATAAAATGATAAAATCTACAACTACCTACTTAAATAAAATGTAATAAAACATGTAAAATGTTTTTGTATGTCAAAGACATGTTTATATGTGTTGACAATATTCAGAAAAAAATAAAAAGTCTTTAAGTTGCTACAGACCATGTTAATATAATCTCCAATATAGCTAATGACCTTTATAAATCAACAGCAAACTAAGCTGACCATTTATTGCTAAATGTTATAATATTCCCATCCTTCTAATACAGATTCCATAAACTAATTCGGTGATATTTGTTAGATAGCTGACATCTATCTGACGTTCAGAGCCACTGTGGTATCAACATAAGATTGTATGTGCAATAAATACTAGCAGCTTGCTTTTACCTACAATCAATCCATACACTTGTACCATACACTGTGTACTTTATAAATAAGTATGTGCATGAAGTGCTACATCAGGTTGGCTGTTGACTGATCAGGAGGCTCTGGCAACCTGATGTTTAATAAAAATGTGTGTCATGCCACGTGCCTGAAGGTACGCAGTAGGAGAGTGCAGCACTGAGTAGGCCAAGGCTGGTGTGAATACTTGGGATGTTGAGTCAAAGCTGGCTGGTACCCCATCTTGTGTTTCAGAGTTCTCGCCTCTACTCGCTGTCAAAAGTAGTAAAGAAACTGGCACCATGTGAAAGATTAGCTATCTTTACCTTCAGTCTGATGACAGACTTTCTGGGTATTTCTATCATATTTGTCATATAAATAGCAATGCCAGAAACACTTCATAGTGTATCAACCTCACACAGTTCATGCTTGCAGTGAAGCCGCAATTTGTATTTGTCTCTCAGTTTTGTATAATTGTATATACCTAAGCCTAATTTTTTCCATTATTGAATTTAAAGCTGCATACATAGCCCCTTGATTAAATAAATATGTGAATATTTAATGCATGGCTACAACTTTTAATAAAATGTAAAAAAATACAATTTATTCAATAATTATACCACAATATATGATGCAATAATGATAAGAGCTATATTCTACTGTTCCTGTATATTTATTAAATAAGTTTATTGTAGGAGGCACAGTGGTGCTTTGGGTAATACTCAAGAAGAACCCAGGTTTGATTCCCGGGTGGGATAACCCAGAAATTTTCTGTGTGGAGTGTGCATTTCTTCTTGTGTATACAAAGGTTTTTCCCTGGCTTGTCCGGTTTCCTCACACATTCAAAAGACATCTTAGGTGTATTGGTATTTATAAAGTAGCCCTTAGTATGTGACAGTGTGTATGTGTGTGCCCTATGATGGAGTAAAGCCCAGTCTAGTGTTGTTCCTGCCCTTGCATCCAGAGTTGCTAGATGGAAACCAACTGGCCTTTGACCCCATGTGAATTAAGCAGAAAATATTGGATGGATGGAAGACCACTGCGATCATTCAAAACAATTATGCAATTTTATGTTATGTCATACGCGGACATCATTTTACAATGGTTGGCTGCACGAATGTGTTCCATGGGATAGGGATAAGCTGACTAAGTTTCTTGCCTAGTGTGCTGCAGACCTGGAGAGTCTAATGTCTTTTAATAACACTCCTGGATTTTACCAGCAGTGTGCACTCTACCAACTGAGCTATCCAGGCTGCACGTTTTACATAAAGATGCACTTTCTGTTTTAAGACAGATAATTTTTTAATAGGAATTTATATTTAATAACAAAATGTCATTTATTTTAAATACACATGGGTTGGTGGACAAAACACAATACCCTTGTTCCCTTATAATGTAAAACTTAAACACACTTTTTTCCTTTGACTTAATGATATTTTTTAGTGATCATGCACTCCTTTTTTAAATCTGGATGTCACCCCATGGGGCTATGTATCTCAAAAAGAATTTATATATTATTCATATTGTATTACCCCAGAGCAGGTAAAACATGATATGGTTACCAAAGTGCCTAATAGGAACAGGCTTTGCAGGTATTAAAATAAATTTGGCACCTTAGATGACAAATGCTGGTGTATAGAGTGTCTCTGTTTGAATCCATCATTTCAGATGGTCAGGATGCATCTCTGAGTAGAGTGAGATGGGGTGAAGTGACATGTATGAGAAATTTAAAAGGTCAGTGTCACGTCTCTGCTCTGCACACACAGAAAGAAACTAATTGACTGAGTCTCACGCAGGCACTCTGACCAGCCCCACATTGAGCTAATTAGGAGGGCTGCAATTAGCTCTCCTAGTAAGATATTTAAACAGATTTCTGGTTAGAGTGCCTCACAGGTCAACACTACTATCATGCTTCGGTTAGTGTAAGTGTGAGTGTGAGTATGAACTTTGCTATGGACTCTGAATGTGTTTTTGTTACTTACTTGTTTTTTGCTTTTGGTTTATTATATTTTTGCTTGCAACAGTGTTAGTGTGCTTATGCTTATGTGTACTTTGAAATACCCCTGCTTATGCTTAAGTGTACTTGACCCACCGATATGGAGGCAGCAGAGAGTGCGTAATTCCAACATGTCTTATTATTAAGAACACAGCAATTGGAGAAATTGCGGCAAACGCTCCGGGAAATGGAGGTTTGCATGCAGCAGAATATAGCGCTAGCTGCACACAGAGATAAGATTCCTGCTTCTCCTCCCGAGCGTTACAGCGATAAGCCTGATTTATGTCAAGGGTTTCTCCTCCATTGCAATCTTTTTTTTCTCCACATGGTCCTATATCGGAGGAACAGAATGTTGCGCTCATGATTAGTTTACTCAGCTGCAGGGCTTTGGAATGGGCTATGTCTTACTAAAATCATGCAGGTGAGACTGCACGTTTATATTCAGAGTGTATACTGTACTTTAAACAAGCTTTTGATCACCCCACTGACGAAATCCGAGCGAGCCTCTACTGTCCTTGTCCCAGAGGTTCCCGGAGAGTAACGGATTATGCCTTAGAGTTCCAGATTATTGTGGCTGTGGATGAAACAAGCCAGATTCTGTGTTAACTAGCTTGTCGAGATGACATCATGACACTAGATTCCCTTATCACCACAGCCATCAGAGTAGATGATCTGCTGCACCAGAGACCAGTGCCTACAGCTCACCCCCACACACCAGTAGGCCCTGATCTGGAATGACGTTGGGACGATCCCAGCTGTGCACCAAAGAGAGAGACAGATGCAAGCAACTCCTGCTCTGCTTCTATTGTGGGAAACCTTGCCATTGTGTTCAAGAGTGTCCAAGTCTTCCCCAACAGAAGGCTACAATAGCCAATACGGTGAGCAGTGACCAGTTTAGTACTGACTTAATAATTACAAATAAATTATGGTAATCAGGTGTACTTTCTCCCTGCCCTTATAGACTCGGGTGCCACGAGGTGCTTTATGGAGTCCTCCACAGCCAAAACCTTAAGCATCCCCAGCTCCGAATAAGAACCATAGATGGGGTACCATTGGAGGCAATGGTTTCACACATTGAACCCCTCCATTGAGGATGACAGTGGGAATACTGATTTCCCACAGTACCCCATTGTGCTGGGCCTACCGTGGATGAGTCTCGATGACCCATTGATATGCTGGCAGCAACAAGAGATTCAGGCATGGTCAAAGCAGTGTTTCAGAAAAGCCATGGCAGCCGGTTATATCCGCCACTCCACATCCCCAGCTTCGGTGGGTTCTTTTTAGTGGAGAAGAAATGAGGTGGACTCAGGCCATTCATTGACTACCGGGGCTTAAACAAGGTTTCCGTCTTTTATCCATACCCACTGCTACTTGTCCCTTCAGCCTTAGAACAACTTAGAATCTATACCAAACTGGACCTCAGAAGTGCTTACAACCTAGTCCAAATGAAAGAGGTTGATGAATTGAAGACCTCCGTTAGCACCACCCTGGTCATTATGAGTACTGCGGTATGCCATATGGCTTGGCAGCGGCACCAAGCGTTTTCCAGCAACTCATTAATGAAGTGTTACTGGACATGTTGGGAAGATCGATTATCGTATATATAGATGACAACCCGACGCACGCTTGAACTTATTATTTCTGTAAGTCTCACCTCTGGGTATCATCCTGAGGCCAATGGGCAAGCTGAGAGAGCCAATCAGGAACTCATAAGGTTCCTTAGAATGTTCTGTCAACACAGACCCCGGGATTGGGCCCAATACCTACAATGGGCAGAATATTCACAAAATTCTCTGCGCCACTCAGCTACTGGACTCACCCCTTTCCAGTGTGTTCTAGGATACCAACCAGTACTATACCCATGGAACGCTAATCCCACAGATAAACCAGCAGTAGATGAGTTGTTTAAGAAAAGTGGTCCTTCTAAGGGTCTAAGGGTCCGTCTGCCACGTCACCGCCATATTCATCCCACTTTTCATGTGAGTCTTCTCAAGCCCGTTTCACAAGGCTCCTAGTCGAAGTGGAGGACACCGCCCAGATCAGTTGAGGATGAAACTGTCTATACGGTTAAGGAACTTCAGGCAAAGTCAGGGAAGGCCCCAATACCTGGTCTCTTGGGAAGGATACAGTCCAAAGGAGAACAGTTGGGACATGACGGAAGATATTCTGGATCCTATGCTTATGGAGGACTTTCATTTAAGGTATGTGCAAAAAACAGCATGTTGTAGAACCTGGTAGACCCAGAGGGAGAAGAAAAGGCTACCGGAGATAGCCCCTTGGGGGGTTTTGTAACGTCTTTGCTTTGCACATACTGCAAGGAACTAATTGACTAATTAGCACACAGGCACTCTGACCAGCCTAACCTGGAGCTAATTAGGAGAGCTGTAATTAGATATTTAAACAGCTTTCTGGTTAGAGTGCCTCAAAGGTCAACACTACTATCATGGTTTGTTGTGTGTGTGTGCTATGGACTTTGCTATAGACTGTGTGTTTTTGTTACTTGGCTGTTTCTTGCTTTTGGTTTATTAGCTTTTGCATAAGTGTGCTTATGCTTAAGTGTACTTTGGAATAATTCAATTCAATTCAATTTTATTTTAACAATGGACATTGGCCCAAAGCAGCTTTACAAAAAAACATTTTATCCCTGAGTGAGTAAGGAAGAAACCTTGAGAGGAACCAGAGTCATAAGAGAACCCATCCTCATTTGGGTGATGTAATCTGTATACATCTAATACATGGTTTTATAACTAACAATAATATACAACAATAATGATATAACAGTAACATATAATATACACATAACATACATCTAATACATACTTTTATAACTAACAATAATAATATAACAATATATACATAATATATATAACATACAAAACATA
>JAOUQV010000009.1:4341295-4354810 GCA_028565295.1 Aspidoras spilotus | reverse complement strand
CGGGGAGCAACTGGGGGTTAGGTGCCTTGCCCAAGGGCACTTCAGCCATGACTCGTCAGTACTTGGAATCGAACCAGGGCTGGTTCCTTAACCACAAGCCTACGACTACCCCGGAAATTCTCTGCATTTAACCCATCCAGGGCTGAACACCCAATCCCCAGCAGTTGAGTATTGGGAGCCTTGCTCAATGGCACTTCAGCCATGACTTGCCTAGAGTGGGGTTCGAACCAGCGATCTCTTGGTCCCCAGCCATTTACATTAAGCCACGGCTGACCGTGGTGTGATACAAGTGTGTGATACTGACAGGTAAAACTGTAATGTCATAATGTTTGGCATGTTAGCAGTTAGTGTTTATTAAACTTTATGTGTATTGTAGCTAATCTCTACAAACTGTTGCCTCAGTTATGAATTAAATGCACCCCTACATTTTATTCTTGATTTATTTACAAAAAATAATTCAAGTGTATACGCTATATTGTAGATACTGTATTATGTATATATCATTGTCTGTGACACCGATAATCTTTTAGTTTCTTGGTCCTATCTCTCCTTGTCATGCCACATTCTGAAAACAGAAGCTCTATAGCTTTATAATAAGGTCTTCTAGAGTATGCATCTGGATGATTTAGCTTTATTGGAAGAAGCATTGCCACAGCACAAAAGATGTAGTGTTGACAGATTAGTGTTTCATTAAAGAAACGCTTGTGGAATTCAACGTAACAGTAACAATAAGTCTAAAATAGGATGCCCTGTACATATAGCCTTACATTTAAACCTTACCACAGGCGGATGTGAGGATTTTTCACACAGCTGGCCTTCATGAGAGTGACTATTCTGCAGACGGCTAATTGTTCTGTGTGTACAATCCTCAAGTGACGTTTAATCGTGTCATTTTCAGTTTACTTCCTTATTACAAAATAATCAATGACAAATCTAGTTGCAATAAACGTGCATAACCTCAAAGATGTTTTTAATCAGGAGAATTCTTAATTGATTAAGGAACATGTTGTGGTGTGACCTGTTAGAGTCGCAGGATTAAGTCTATGTGTATTTTTCTTGGCCAACCTGTCAGGAGCAGTGTTTTGATCAGAGAGGCAGATTAAAGGATTGCAGTGGAATGTAAACATTAAATGGACCTGTTAAGATATAAATACAAACACAAAATATATATCCACTGACTATATCTGTAAAAAACATAAATGCTGTATTGTAAATGCTAATATTTCAACATTATTGTACGTGTTTCTGTTAGAATACAAAACTACACATAGACACATACAGTAGACGTACTACGAAGAACTGATGAAAGTTGTATTATTTTAAAAAACTGTCAGCAGTCACTAGCAAATCCGTTTGAACATCTGTACCATCTCAAACATGGCTGTTTTTTTTCTCTCTATCTCTCTCTCTTTCTCTCTCTCTCTTTCTCAATTGGTCTTCTTTCATTTCAAAAAGCTGGTGAAAATGGTCCCATGGTCCACAGCTGGACCTTACTTTGAAATAAGATCTGGCTTTCGATTTGTTTGCATACCACATGTAAGCAGCGTGCTGGTTTAGGGAAACCACATTAATTAATGGACAGGATTATTCCAGTCTCTCCAAGAAACCACTTTTCTCTCTCACCTTTATCTCTTTATGAATTTACACGGATAAGGAAAAATGTTGTTTTTGATTGCCTAAACTTTTCTATAAGCAAATATTTGATTTTTTTCTTAAAACAATTGAAGGCACCTAATGAACAAACACAATTTCCAGTAATAGGGTTTGTATTTCCAAAAAATGTGCTAGAATCTAAAAGCAAAACATAAAGCAATCTGTTAATCTATTTGAGCAAGACATTTGAAGTTCTATCAGTGACACTTCATTGTATTTTGAATAAAATGCATGGTACTGTTTAAGAAACCCTCAATCTACTATGATGGACTTAGCTTAACTGTATTATGTGTATATTCATTTTGTAGAGAAAGGAACGTTCGCTCTCAGGGCAGAGTACCATTTGAAATGAATGAAAATACTGTAGAAACACTCAGACTGTTACCAACAAAAAATATAAAAACTAAATCTGGGGTGTTTCGCACCAATTCAGTGAATAGGTGATGAGTGGATTCAAGGTGTGGATCCTGTTTCCCCTCCCAGATTCCTCTGCAGTTCCTCTAACAAATGGAGCTTCACTCTTAACCATGTATCATTAGCATCCAACTGAGACTAACACTCTGTTTTTTCACTTCTGAATATCTGGGACAAGCCACTTCTTATACCCACCACCCTTACATCCCCTACACACATTAGTGTAGTGTCTTGGGAGAATTTGAGGTCTTGCTCTAACAAGAGCTGAGCGTGATATCCAACAGTTTCTGCTCCCACATTTTCTCTTGCTTTCTGCCCCTCACAACCCCCCCCCCCCCAAATAAGTATAAGCTTATTTATTTTTCACTTTTTATGTTAAATCCTTGCCAGAGGATATGTCTAGTCTGATAATTATTCTTTTTTCTCATTGTCCTCTTCCTTGTTTAAGACAAATTCACATTGTCACACCCTTTTCCTGGCCATCTCTCAATAGCACTCAATTCTACTCAATTCTAGCACTCAAATTTAAATCGCTCATAAACTTTTTTTTTTCTCGAAAACCATTTCTGCACAGATCACATGCTTTCCTGAGTCAAAAAATGACTTGGCATAAGATGATTAAGGTTCCACAGCCTCAGTTCCACCTATTCTCTCTGCATTAGCATCTCTAGAGGCCCTAGATGGTCTGGCTGGTTTTTTTTCGAAGCAAATAATCAAGAGAGTCACAGTTAAACTTTTATCTTACTGTGAGGCCCTTTGTCTTGTTTTTTGGGTCTTTGAAACTAAAGCACTGACAAACATTATGTCCACCATGGAAAAGTTATCTGAACTGGTATTACAAGGGCATGCTTTAGGTGAATTGAAAGATTAGGTCATGGTTGTCTGCAGTGGTGCCTTTATTGCAGTTAATCCTGTCCGTCTGGGTCTGGTGGTTGTTTGATATTTTTGGTTGATCATCAGGCTTCATTAGTTTTTTATTCTTTATGAATAGCAAATAAATAAAAGGAGGTGGTGTGTTTAGTTTTCATTCAAGTCCTTTATTGTTCACACGATGATCCTGGTTTGGTATTGGGTGTTTTAATCCATTTTCGTGTTCTTAGTTTTTAAGGGAATCATATAGGTGTCAGAGGATTTAAGTTGCCTGACCATGCTAAATGTGTTTCATCCTTAGAAAGATTACTGTCATATTAGATCAGGGAAGCTTCCTTATAGCAAAGCAGAACAAATTTTATACTATCTGTATGAAATATACGGTATTGCCAAAAGTATTTGCTCACCCATTCAAATTATGGGAATCAGGTGTTTCAATCACTTCCATGGCCACAGGTGTATAAAATCAATCATCTAGGTATGCAGACTGTTTTTACAAACATTTGTGAAAGAATGGGTCGCTCTCAGAAGCGCAGTGAATTCCACTGTGGAACTGTGATAGGATGCCACCTGTGCAACAAATCCAGTCGTGAAACTACCTCACTCCTAAACATTCCGCAGTCAATTTTCAGCTGTATTATAAGAAAATTGAAGTGTTTGGGAAAGACAGCAACTCAGCCACAAAGTGGTAGGCCACGTAAACTGACCGAGCAGGGTCAGCGGATGCTGATGCGCATAGTGCAACGAGAGTCAATCACTACAGACCTCCAAACTTCATGTGGCCTTCAGATTCGCTCAAAAAAAGAAAGGTGAGTAAATACTTTTCGGGGAAAAAAGTGTATGACCATATTTCTATTTCCAGCTTGTTATCTGTTCATTAAGCATTGTTGTCATTGACCTTTCTCAGGCTTAGTTCATGGTTAAATCCAACGTTCATTGTACTTACTGGATGTACAAAGTAGTCCACACAGCATACTTAAGACTTGTTCCTGTATGACACTAGATGCCTGATATTGCAATGAGTGCGTCACTGTAAGTGTCTCATCGCTGTTGGCTGTACAAGACTACCTTTAGCCTGTTTGTGTGATGGATGGGTTTATTGCTCTATTCTTGTCTTTAGTGTCAGTGGGAATATAGCCATGCAGAACTAAGTAGGTGACCTTTCTTTCTCACTGTTTTTTTAAATAGGTGACTCATATAAGATGTCAGTGTATAAGATGACCCACTATATTCAGTATCTTTAAAAATAAACTTTTGTAAGATTAGTCTTGTAAACAAGCCAAAAAATATAGTGTGCATGCTCATCGTTGAATATAGAGTTTGTGTCACGCATGCACTGTGTATTATTTCAGGAAATCTTGCATAGTTGTTAGCATTAAAAAAGAAAAGTGACAATTATATGCATTTGTTACATGAAATTGATGCCCTTGTTTTCTTGTAACGCTATACTTTTGTCCATATATGTCTAATTGAATACACAAATTGACCACCAGTGGGCTCTGTTCAGCATCAGCAACCTGCATAAAACAATCTCTGAGAAAAGTACTGAACATGCTATCTCCAATATTTAGTAAAAATAAAACCAACAACATGATAATTGCAGGATCAACTTGAGAGCATAGCCGAACATCCCGAGCATTACAAATTTTGCATTTACTCACATACACTAACAAGTGTCATAAAAAACAAACCAACTTGATCCCAGAGACATGTGTTTTTCAAAACCTTCCTGGCAGACTTCACTGCATATTCAGGACTTTTGAAATATATTTTTAATATTGGTGGAATATTATTAATGCAGGGAAGAGAAAAGTGAGCATCTCTGATTCTGTCAGGTTGCTTGCTTACATCTAGTGTTAGCTGCTGTTAACCTGGTTCTTACCTGGCCTTACCTGCCCTTCAGACTTCTGTTAGTGACCATCTAAGCCAAAGTTTTCTAAGCATTCAGATAATAATAATAATAAAAATGTTATTTTAATGGCAACCTTCAACACTGTGCGTTCTGAAAACTTCTCAGAATCCTATATAAAGTTCTCTCTCAGTAGTATGTAGTAGTACATCCTTCAGTATACATTCAGCTCCAGGCTTTACATATTATTGTTCATAATACTAAACACATACTGTATTTTATCAGTTTTAGAGGGCTACAGTGGGATGTTTTGAGGGTGTGTCATGTGTGAAAATCTCACAACCCCTCCATGCACTTTGTCTGATTTTAAATCTCTGAATTTAAAACCATAACTGTGTGTTTTTCCTGATTGCTTTGATTTATCTTAGCTAGTGTTAAACAACAAAGCACCAGGGGTCAAAACCTCAGTCAGAACAGCAAGTCCACCCAACAATAGGTTAATGCAGTGGGCTCACATGTGCCTGAGAGTCTTGTACAACACGGCCAAGAAGAGACAAGGGCAAGTGCACAAGAAGGGAAAAGGGCATTAACTAATGAATTATATTGAAACCGATTATTACAGAAAGCACAGAATTTTCAGCATTTTATTATGAATTATGAATATTTCAATTCAATTTTATTTATAAAGCGCTTTTAACAATAGACGTTGTTCCAAAGCAGCTTCACAGAAAACGTTTTATCCCAATGTAATAGTGGCAAGGAAATCCTCCCTGATTAAATAAGGAAGAAAGCTTGAGGGGGACCCATCCTCATTTGGGTGATGTGATGCAATCTTTATACATCTAATACATAATTCTATAAATAATAATAATATATAACAAGTAATATATATACATATGTATATATAATTATTGTATAATTATATAATACATAATTATATAACTAACACAATATAAGTCAGAGGGAATCCGGCAGGTGCAGGGTCGCTGACATCTCCTGGTTCTTCTGCCGTATTAGGTGTAGCTCATCTGAAAGAGTGGAAAAGAGAGAGAGAGGATAGAAAAGAGAAAAGGGAGAAAAGAAAGAAAGGGAAAGAGAATAAAGAGAGTTAGACACAATCAACTATCCAATGGACAATTCAAACACAAGTTGTGTAGAGAATCAAACCTGAGTGATCTCGTGAGAGTGGCCAGGCGACAGCATCCATACATCCCAGTTTACCAAAACACTCTATGACCATTAACCCTCCAGCTCTGAGCCCTGAACTATAGGAGACTATGAAGGATATGCTTGACTAAATAAATACAGCCTAGACTTGAAGACCGAGATTGTGTCTGAATCCTGAACGTTAACTGGAAGATTATTTCATAGATGTGGGGCTCAATAAGAGAGCTGTAGCCTTTATAATAAGAGGTATCAGCAAATAGCCTGCACCTTTTGATTGAAGTGGGCGTGGCAGACGATAATATTGGTGGAATATTATTAATGCAGGGTAGAAAAAAGTGATCATCTCTGATTCTGTCAGCTTGCTTACATCCAGCTGCTGTTAACCTGGTACTTACCTGCCCTTACCTGCCCTTCAGACTTCTGTTAGTGACCATCTAAGCCAAAGTTTTCTAAGCATTCAGATAATAATAATAAAAATGTTATTTTGTTTAATGGCAACCTTCAACACTGTGCATTCTGAAAACTCTCAGTAGTATGTAGTAGTACATCCTTCAGTATACATTCAGCTACAGGCTTTACATAATATTGTTTATAATACTGAACACATACTGTATTTTATCAGTTTTAGAGGGCTACAGAGGGATGTGGTGTAAGGGTGTGTCATGTGTGAAAATCTCATAACCCCTACATGCACTTTGTCTAACTGGAAGAATATTTCATAGGCGTGGGGCTCTATAAGAGAGCTGTAGCCTTCATAACACGAGGTATCAGCAAATAGCCTGCACCTTTTGATCGAAGTGGGTGTGGCGGATGATAATAAACTGTTTTTTTGAAAAACAATATACCGTAGCGTCTATATCCAGTTTTTAGATGCTTTTCTGCTTGCCATAGATGTAAAGAGATTATAATTATTAAATCAACAATTTAAATTTTTTAAATTTCATATAAGCAACTGATTTTCCACTGTGACTTACAGAAAAATTCAAAGGCAGACAGTGTCCTTGGGTTTATACCCCCTGTCTCTTATGCATTTTAGGCTTTTGTGGTGATTTCCCTTCTCCTCTCGTGTATTTCTTGTAGACTTTTTTCAGACAGCCACGCGTTATTCTCCGTGGTTGTAATTTTATTCTCGTGCCGTGATTGATTGTGATTGATTGAGCAAAGTCGCAGTTTCCATCAGTTTCTCCCATTGCTAAAAATGTCGATTTTGTGTTTTACGGGACTGTTGGCCACCCTAGTCTAGAGACTAGTGTACAACGATCAGCATAATACTCAACACTCCAACCAGCCAGTTTAGCTTCAACAACCAAGCCTTACAATTTTCTCCATTATGAAGTATGAATATTATGATGTAAACACTAACTGAAGCTTCCTACCTGTATTCATTCATTCATTATCTTATGTTTAATCCACATGAGTTCACGGGCCAGCTGGTGCCCACCCGGCAACTCTGGGTGCAATGGCAGAAACAACCCTAATCATCCTAGCCACAGATATTCGCTTACTAAGGGCCAATATAGAGACACCAATTGACATAAAATGCATATCTTTGAAATGTGTTACGAGAAGAAACCTTCGAACACTAGGAGAACAACTCCACACAGAAATTCGGGAGATTTGCCTGACTTGCGGGTCGAACCCGGGTCCTTCCAACAGCGCTATTCACTGTGTTTCCATGCCACACTCCATATCTGTATCTTCATGATATTATTCAGTCGACCTATGTGATATGATCATTTGCTTATTATATTATACTTGTCCTATATGTAGTTCATTGATTGCCTGCTGTGTAACATAAGTCTTTGGCATGCCAGTCATATGATGATACATAGATATGACAGCACCTGTAGTAATGAGTAGTCATCTACTAGGCAAGAAAAAGAAATGCTGGTTAACAATAGAGTCTAGTGGGAGAGCCGCAAGCACTGTAAAGCCTCTCAGTAAACTCTCAGATGTACATGCACTCAGCTGAACGCCCCCATATGCCAGTAATCCTTCACAGTTCAGCCAATGTAGGCATTGCACGCAAAAGCCTGAAAGCCCCATGCCAAGCACCTTTAACACCACTGACCTAAAAGCATGAGAGACACACATGTGCATGAATGTGCACACACACACACACACAAATGTCACTCTGTGCACATGCAGGACTTGTGTGGAGGATTTCTCTGCATAGCTGTCTTTTTTTGTTTTCAATGGGCATATTTTTTTCATTGGCTATACAACATTTGTTCATGCAGCTGAACATGTGCAGCACAATTTCTTGATTCTTCCAGGGGCAAACAGCTGCGGTGCAAATTACACTAAAGCCGTTTGCTTTGGGAGGATTAGGGCCATACAGTGTGTGTGGAGTGGAGGCAGGGGGTTCAGGCTTCCCCATGGGTCATATTAACCCCATACAGGCCGAAAAAAACCCATGTGGACTCAACACCCTCACAGAAGAATTGGAGCAGGGCATGAAACTCCTAAAGACCCATAAAAAAAACCTGGCTTAGATATCAATGTCAGCATTTACAGGAAGTAAAAATCGTGATTAAATAGATTTTCTTTGATGACGTATTTAAATTTGTGCTTTCAGATATCTATTATTTGTCATTTCTTTGGTTGTAAAAGTTAAAATCTTTAAACTAGTCTTCCTGGCCCCCGGATAGGCAGATTTTATACCGCTACTCTAGGCAAACTTTGAACATGATTCATTTCAGCACTGAAAATATATTGATTTTCACAGGAAGAAGTTAAAAGCCCTGAAAAATTGTGTCTGTAACGTGACGCCTTGCTGCAGAGAGAAGGGATTTTCGTTATACTAAGAGACTCTTGCCCCCCTCATTCAAGCTCTTCAAATTGGCAAACATTGCCAACTCAACAGCCTTTTATTTTGGCTTCTCATGACTGATATATGGCTAGGAGACTTCACTGGCTGGTGAAGGTAACATTTGATCAGTTGACCGACTTTGGTTGGTCCTTTATTTAGTTGGTTAATATTTATTGGCTTGTAATTAATTAAAAACAAGTCTAAAATAATAACTATTACAAAATGTCTCCATATGTCCTGATGATTGAGAATAAACCCTTATGTATCAAATTGCAAAAATGTTATGAAATAAAAAAAAAATCTATATTGACAATGATGACAGATATTATGATGAAGATGATGATGACGATGATGGGATTTAAAAGCATTTGTAGAATGCGTTTAAACAGTTTTGATATGTTTTCATAAGTTTTACCAGGGGATAACTCAGTCAGTAAGAATTCCTCCAAAGCACCATGTCATTGCAACTGTACGCCTATTTGGGTCTCTTCCTCTTACTAAGGCTGAAGGAATTTGCTTCTTACCTATTGTAAAGTTTTTCAGAGAACCAGTGTTAACAGAAAGAGTCTCTGTTTTCCAAAAATCATACAGAATAGCTAAAGACAAATTCGTTGTATGGCTCTCCATCAGATGAACAAAAATAATTTTGTGTAGTTATTGTTTGAGCAGTTTCAGAGATTTCTTTTTCTTTCCTGTTAAAGTCAGATTAATGATCAACTGAAAAACAACACATTTAAGAGGCTTATTGAAGATGTGTAGACAACACTTGACCTGGGCTCAAGCGGTGTGAAACCCTACACCATCTCTCTGGTGAAATGGAACCTGTTAGTACCCCACATCTGTGTCATGGCAAGTGTAGGTGGTGTGTGTATATAGGTTCCTGTTTGCAGTCATGTGAATGTGTGTTAAACTTGCACAACCTCAGTGATTAGAAAACCATCTGCAAGTATCTACATGTCATTATCTCTTATGTGGCATTGCCCTTACTGACATGCGGCTTTCTTGATGCCACACACATACACAATTATAGCTATACCGTGGTGTGTTTTCAGATTCCCTTCTTCATCATCTAATCTGGGATCCTTAAAGGTGTGTTGTCAGGGCTTGGGAATGAGGCATATGTTTGTGTAGATCCCACCAGTTTAAATCCCACTACTTCCAAGCTGCCTATTTGGGTCCTTGAGCATCGTCCATAACTCTCAACTGCTTAGTTGTATAAAGAGGTAAATGTCGGTCTCTTTGCATAAGAGAGTCTGCCAAATGGCATAAATGAATTTAGTTTTTGAGTGTTTTCTGTAGTTTTACAGTGTACAGGAAATGCCTTGTTTGGTAGTATTGTGCAATAGATTCCCATGACATTCTGGTATATATTATATATATTCATTCACTGAACAATTCTTTCATTCAGTTACATACAATTTAAATGTTTAATGACTATAACAATGAACTTCATCACAAATAATTCTAGATCTAAATCCCCAATGAATAAGTACAAACGAATTTAAAAAGAACTGTAGTGAGAAATTTTATTTTTATTTTTTTTCATCTTTCGGCTTTTCCCTGTCACCAGGGGTTGCCACAGCGAGTCCCTCGCATTAGGATCTGGCACATGTTTTTTTTACGGATGCTCTTCCTGACGCAACCCTCACCCTTTTGGGCTTAGGACTGGACAATTTGGCTTCTCCAATTCACCTAGAATGACAATTTAGAATTTCCAATTTACATAACATTCATGTCTTTGGCCTGTGGGAGGAAACCGGCGCACCCGGAGAAAGCCCACGTAAACACGGGGAGAACATGCAAACTCCACACAGAAATTCCCAGGTCGCCCCACCCAGGATCAAACCCAGGTCCTCTTGCTGTGAGGCAACAGCACTATCCACTGCGCCACCGTGCTGCCCTGTAGTGAGAAAATTCCAAAAGTGAATTAATCTCTTCGACCTGACATCAGATAGTAAGATTTCTGTAAGTATAAATGTGTGTCTAGTTGAGAGTATGCAAGTCCACAGGATGTTCCTAGAAGAGCTGATCACTCTATGTAACCAGAAGCTGACCAACAGGGGTCCACCCAGGCAGGTGTAGGAAACAAGGACTGGATCAGCTCTCTCTCAGCAATAGACTAGAAATAATTAGGCATGATAATTGTAATAAAAATTTGGTAATGATAATTTCACAAGTTTATTCACAGCACCATGAATTGTTTATTGTTTATTGATTAACATCATCTTCAGCATCATTGGCCAAGTCATATAATTATAGTATATTAAAGAAGTCAAGGACAATTTAGCATTTCCAGTTGATCTAGTGTGCATGTCTTTGGATTGTGTGAAGAAAACTGGTGTACCCAGAGGAAAATAACCCCATCCGGGGCTCAAACTCGGGATCTTCTTGCTGTGAGGCCACATCATTTTTCACTGCACAACTGTGCTGTCCACACCATGTAAGCTAGAAAGTGCGCTAAATTCTTAGTTGTTGCTTTGCATACTTCGCGTGCGTTTTCTGTGCAAAATAAAACTGATTTCATTGCAGCAGTTTAAAAATGTAGTTTTTATTAAAAAAAAAAACAACAACAACCTGGATCATAGCTTTGCTGTAGTGCATATTTGAGACCATTCAGTTCTTTATTTGCAGGTTGAACAATTCTGTCATATTGTGATGTAACAGCAAGAATGTGGACACCCAGCGACTCATTTAAACACACTAACACACCTCTTATCCCGTTAATCCCACTACTAAACATATTAGCACTAGGAACATAAACACAAATAACATTACATTAATTTACTAAACACAAACATCCCCCCAACACAGTCCCTTAAATTAAACACATAAAACACATTAGATTAAGCATAAACACCAAACACCAATCACGCCCCGGCGTACTGACTTCTGGGAGCTTTGCCTTCTGGGAGGACACACCCCTACTATCAGTGACAGACATCACAATATAATGTGAAACTTTACCGAGAGCCAGTGTAGTGTTGATACGATGGACACAGCATGATAAAGTTTTGGTTCTACAAACCCAATTAAAAAAAATGTTGGGACAAATACGGACTGTAAATAAAAGCGAAATGCAATCATGTACAAGTGATATTGTATTCACAATAGAACATAGACAACATATCAAATGTCAAAAGTGAGACATTTTAAAATTTCATGCTAAATATTGGCTCATTTGAAATTTCTTGACAGCAACACATCTCAAAAAAGTTGAGATGGGGCCATAAGAGGCTGAAAAATGTAAAGGTACAAAAATGGAACAAGAAGGACCAATAGGTAATAGGTTGGACTGGGTATAAAAAGAGTATTTTAGAGTGGCAGCAGCTTTCCGAATTAAAAATGGAAAGAGGATCACCAATCTTCCTAATTCTGCGCTGACAGATAGAGGAGGAATATCAGAAAGGAGTTTGACAGTGTAAAATTGCAAAGTGTTTGAACATATCATCATCTACAGTACATAATATTATAAAAAAATTCAGAGAATCTGGAAAACTCTTTCTGCGTAAGGGTCAATGGCCGAAAACTATACTGGTGCCCATGATCTTCGGGTCCTTAGACTGCACTGCATCTAAAATCCAGAAGCGCAGATGTCTTCTCTGGGCCAAAATGGATGTTATGGAGGTTATAAAGTGGAAAACTGTTCTGCGGTCAGACGAATAAAAATCTGAAGTTCTTTATGGAAATCAGTGGTAAACATGGCCTTGTCCCAGCTTTTTTGAAATGTGGTGTTGTCAAGAAATTTTTACCTAATCACCTAATGTTTCTCTTTAAATGATACATTTTCTCAGTTTAAACATCTATGTTCTATTCTGAATAAAATATAGAATTTTGAAACTTTCAAATCATTGCATTCGTTTTGATTATTTTTCTGATGATATTACAATAGTTCATCTTATAGGTCATAAAGATACAGAGAGGCATTTTTCTGTTTTGTGTAACAACATTATATTTTGTAGCTTAGCAAGGCGTCAAAAATTTGAAGTGCTTGTCCTTGTAATGTAATGTTATCTACACAAGAGATTGGAGTCAACATGCATGTTTTCCAAACGTAGTTGTATGGAGTCTGGTGTTATGAGTGAGATTTCTTTTAAAGGAGGAAGGACATTGCCCTTGACCTTTACTGATAGATGTCAGGCTGGTTATTAGAGTGAGACATAGCGGCTGAGGGAAGCCAAACATTTCCTAACAAAGTCCCACCACTTGGGAATTCAGCTTCAAGAGCAGCTGCAGAAACAAGAGCCCTACCTGCAGATGCACAAAACTCAAGCTAGGAAAGAGCTAATCCTCAAACGAATTGTCAACAACTTCAAACACCACTACAAAAACTGCCTTTATGTCTAGGGACTTTTTTGCCAAGATTTTTTAAGGACATGCATATGCTTGTGTATTACAATAGAAGGCACGGTTTATCAGGATTATTTGACAAGCTTTTTAATCATGTATATATTGGAGATTCATGTTAGAGATATATTAATGTCAAATATTCTTATTTTCCTTGCAATAGTTTTTATATCATGAGCCTGAAGAGAATGTAATTAATAATTAATATTAATAATTCTGTTGAGTCACAATCCTACCAGTTTTACCCTATACCTGTCAGAAAAGCGGTAAAATATATTTAACGGCTTATAATAAACACCCACATACAGGGGTTCGCCAATAAAACTGAGACACCTGTCATTTTAGTGTGGGAGGTTTCATGGCTAAATTGGACAAGCCTGGTGGCCAATCTTCATTAATTGCACAT
>JAOUQV010000009.1:4264815-4279778 GCA_028565295.1 Aspidoras spilotus | reverse complement strand
CCACCAGGCTTGTCCAATTTAGCCGTGAAACCTCCCACACTAAAATTACAGGTGTTTCAGTTTCATTGTCTAACCCCTGTAGATGTGGTCAATGTAGACATGCATGTAGTTGGTGTGAAAGCAGAAGATGCAGAGGACAAAGTGAGGTGGAAAAGTTCGACTCGGTGTGGCGACCGCTGATAAAAGAAGAGGCTGAAAGAAGACGAAGAAGAAGCTGTAAATACCAATGGGTTACATTGTTAAAGATTTATTAAATGGCACAATAATTATCAATATAGTGAAATAATTTTCCTCTGAGGTTGACACGGTGGTGCAGTGGTTAGGGCTGTAGCTTCACAACAAGATTAAATCCACAAGTGGGATGACCCGGGAGATTTCTGTGTTATACTGGATAATTTCGATAATAAAATAAAGAAGACTACATTTTTAGTATTTTGTTTCATTCTGTAATATCCTTTATGCTTGAGAGCTTAAGATACAAACTGGTCTGAACCATCTATGTGCCATTATCTTTGTAAATTCTCCACAATACATTTGAGACAATATTGTATATAAAACATTTATCAGCTATCACATCTACATGTTAAATATAATGAATATAAAGTTATGAAATATGTAAGTTGGCAGTCATCCAACAGAGAGAATAGATGGAGAGCTCTCATTGTAAATTCACAGTGTGAGATTTAGGTTATAAATTTAGCTATTCTGTTATTTTCGTCTCATCATACTTCCAGAGTTCTGAAGAGTTATATGCAAAGCTGTTTATACTGAGCGTAAAAAATCTGTTATTATTGTTTATAATCTGTTTACAGCATTGCTTATTTATTGGATCTTGGCTTTTATCACGAAAACTATCAAGTTTGCCAAGTACACTGAGCATGGCATCGGAATGAGACAGCTGCGCTTTTGCTTGACCGGCCTCCTCGTTCTTCTTTACGGCCTGCTACTAGCTGTAGAGATCAATGTCATACTGGGGCGAGTAAGTTGCATGATATATCTTTGTGTTTGTGAAGAAGTTTTGAATGGTTGAGCTAAAAAACTATGCCCTAATGCACTGGTTCTAACACGGGTCTTTTGTATATAGACATATTATATATATAGAGAAAGGATCATCCATAACTCATAGGATATGGGTTCAGCTTCTGTGTGAATCTACAGTACGAGTTAGAAACGGGGGCCAGTCGTAGGCTTGTGGTTAAGGAACCAGCCTTGTGACCGGAAGGTCCCTGGTTCGATTCCAGGTACCGACAAGTCATGGCTGAAGTGCCCTTGGGCAAGGCACCTAACCCCCAGTTGCTCCCCGCGTGCTGTGCTGGCTGCTCACTGCTCCGGGCATGTGTGCTCACTTGACCAGTGTGTGTTTGTGTGTGTTTCACTGCACGGATGGGTTAAATGCAGCGGACCAATTCCACTGTGTGCAAAACATAGTGGCAAAATGTTTCACTTAGGTATTGGTTATTCAGTGGCCTTAACATTTTAAACAAAATTGCTGTAAATTTTTTCTAGACTTCTGATTAATTTACTTGTGTTTAAATTATCTTTATGTTCTTTGGTTCTACATGAGATTAGACACAGAAATTGTTCAAGGAGTTGAAAGAATTAAAACCAACATTTGTTCTATGTAGTTATTCATATATTCTGGCAGTTGCCATAATTTAATTACCCCTATCGCACAGAGTACATCTGTGCATCCAGGCATTGCAAAAAGATGACAGCAGATGATCTTGACATGACATATATGCTTACATTTCCAGATATGAGTGTGTATATCTCTCCCTAGAGTATATATCAAAGCTTAAGTATGTTTTTTTGGGTCTGTTGTTACAATGTAATCTCTCAGCTCTATCTAGCCTTTTGGCTTTAATCAATGTCCTATTTTTCCACAAACTCACAGGATTCTCTGAGATTATTTCCCCTCCCCATTTCTTATTGCTCCCAACAGTGTTCCCCTTTTTTCTGTTAAAGATCCTAATAACATCTTTAGACGTTGATAATGTAGGGAAAACTTTCTCATAAATCTTAGCATTATAAACATAATGAGAAATATGTCAGAGTAATAGAGTAATGGACTTAATTTTTTTCTATTTTGGTTTCCTTCATTTTGCTGAACAGTGGTCTTTTAGATCTGCTTCTGTTTTTTGTCTAATATCAGTTCAGGATTAATATACTATCAGCTTTGTTGATTTCACAGAAACATTTGTGCTCTTTTATTATTTTATACATAGCTAGAGTTGGTTCATCGATGGTATTTAGTAGACATTGTTTATGCTCAGACATCCTAGAGCTATTTGATCCTCTGGCAAACACTGATATATCTGAGCAGATTTTGTTGTTTGATATATAATTTTATTCTCATAATGCGGATTATTATTTCATAAAATATGGCCCAGATATCTTTGCTGAAGGCACTTCCTTTGACTTTTCTCTGTGTGTGCAGCGCTATATGTGTTTTTCCCATCCGACTGAGGTAAAGCCTCCAGAGGATCTACAGGACCTGGGTGTGCGTTTTCTGCAGCCATTTGTCAATCTGTTGTCCAAGGGTACATACTGGTGGATGAATACTTTTATCACTTCCGCTCATAGGCGTCCTATTGATCTGAAGGTTATCGGCAAACTGCCCATTGCAATGAGGGCTCTCACTAACTATCTGAAACTACGCAAGGCCTTTGAAGCTCAGAAGGTAACACAATTGTTGCATGAATGACTCTTATTAATATTGAGAATTTGTATTAAGAGTTGTATTAAGAATTGTATAAATAAATGCCAGTTTATGCGTGAATGTAAGATAATTTAATAATAGTTTTGAAATGTATGTATATTTTTTTGTGAACTCACACTATTAACTACAAGCTGCCTGCTTGAGTCATGGTAAAAGGTTCTCATTTTCCACGTACGCCTCCTTCCTTTTGGTGGGAGAGTACAAAGATATTCCACTGTGAATGCAGTGACATTTTGACCCTCATTTTTGTGAAAGCATACTGTCACTGTTTGTTCATGGTAATAAGATGTCACTGTTTGTTCATGGTAATAAGATGGTCTGTGCATTTAAGTTAAAATGTAATAATATAGTGGCTATGTAAAGCTTTATAAAAAAGCATTTTGGCAGCGAAACATATTAAACAGAAATACATTTTGTTAAATAATGTTATAAAATTGCTTATTTGTATTGGTATACAACATAACAATGTGTTTTTATATTTGTAATATTATATATTGAATACTGATTTTTTATATGACTTTAATTACTAATACAGTACACATACATAGTGGAACAGTACATAAACATAGTGGAATGTATAGAATAAGCATCTTGGATAGCCCAGTTTATGGAAAAAGTCAAGAGCATTAGTAAAGGGGTTTGACTCGCCAAGACTGCAAAAACTGACAAAAGAATGTGATGCTGAGTCAATTTATCTCTATCTCTAGCAGATCTTTGTAGCAATCAACTTCAACGCAATGACAGCATATGACATATAGAATAATAATGAGAGCATTATTCTGAGTTACATTAGTGTACTGTCATAATTGTATAAGACAGCAGAATATAAGGGTTGAATTGTATAATTTATGATTAATACACAACAATATGTTTGTGTAAAATTAGAAGCATTCAGATAGATTAAAAAGGGTTTGGTTCAAAGTTTTCTGTTCTTTAATAACAAATTGAATATTTTAATAATCATTCTTATTATTCTTCATTTGTTATTGTGTCAATTCTCTGTAAAAGAAGCCTAATGGTCTCCAGCCACAGGGACCACAATGGATCTGGAGGGCTCTACGTGAGGCCTTTGGGAAGCCCTTGATCCTGAGCATTACTTTTCGTTTCCTTGCTGACTTACTGGGTTTTGCTGGCCCGTTGTGCATCTCGGGAATTGTGCACCACATCAGCAAGAAGAACCATACCATTCAGGCACCGGTAAGAGCTTTTAAACAATAAGTTCATCAGATTGGCTTAGAAAAGCTTATTCGTACATATACATTACTTACAGCATAAATCAGAGTTTTTCAGTGCTGCTAATTGGCACTTCTTTCTGAATTACCTTCTTATTTCCTTTGCTGATTGTCCTGGTGCTGACTTCAGGGTCATCTAGAGTAGGTATTCAAGGTTGATTAGATTGCTACACCAGCACATACTCAGCTTGTGGGGATGCTCAGGTCCTGTATTTCACTGCTAGGACATTCTCATCAACCTTCATCAAATATTTACAGGATGAAAAGAATGGTGACCGGCTCTCGAATTTCTCCTTGTTCATGTGTACAGTATAATATCTAGATCTACCTATCACATCATGATTAGGATGAACAATATAATAATGGTTTTGCAAATCTTGCCTCAAAGTAAAAGAAAGCAAAATTGTATGTAATTTATATTTTGATGATATTCTGACAGCATTTATTTCTCATATCCTCTACTGTGGTGAAAAAGCACAAACAGGACTTTATTTAATTATTAACATTCTTATTTCCTAATTCAGTCGCAGTTACCACATTTACTACTACCTTTCTGTGCATGTATAAATATGGCTACAACTTGATTTGAATCTATTTGTTTACACTGAACAACGACCGAGAGAGCGATTGATTGTCTGGCTCAACCATTGCCCTTCAACATGATTAACTGATTAAGTGGTACATTAATTGTAGGAATAATTCTGTCAGTTTAAGGGTACTTATGTGCATGTACGGGTATTAACATGTGAATAGACCAAGTTATGAAAAATTAGATATTATTTTTCTGATTAGTGTTGCACATGCATAGTTTACCTATTGGGGATAATGCCTTTTTAACTTGTTTCCTGTAGACTTTTTTATTTTTGTGTGTTTAAAGGGTTAGTCTTTTCTTTTACTGCTAAAAATGACACCAGTGCGCAACCTAACACATATTTATTCATTTTTGTTTCAGGCACAGTTTTTGGGGGTTTATTTCATCTCTTCGCAGGAGTTTCTGGCTAATGCCTATGTACTGGCTGTGTTGCTGTTCTTTGTTCTGCTTCTACAGAGGACCTTTCTACAAGCCTCATATTATGCAGCTATACAAACTGGCATTAACCTAAAAGGAGCCATTCAGGTATGGACAAACCTCTGTGCATGCGAATAATGAATAATATTGAATAGTTTTATATAAGGTATTGTTAATTATTTAGGGTCAGCCGTGTCTTAATGGATAGAGTAAAGGGCTGGGGATCTCTGATTTGAACCCCACTCTATGCAACCACTATGCAAATGTTAAAGAATTTATTTCTAACAATCTATCTAGCAATGTAATGGTCTACATGTTTGTGTCGGTTTGTGTAAAAATGTGTTCCAAGTGTTTATTTCTTTTAATTTGATGATTATAATTGACAACTAATAAAAAAAAACGAAATTTAGTATCTCAGAAAATTTTAGACCAAGACATAAAAAAAGGATTTTTAGAAATGCTGGCCAACAATGCAGAACAGCTGAAGGCCACTATCGGCACAACCTTGGCTCTCATAACACCTGAGCAGTACCACAGACTGAATTGCTGCAGTAAAAGAAAAAAAAGTACGTGCTGTACATGCTGATACATTTCATATTCATATTTTTGATGTTGATATCTTTTTATAGCTTTACTGTCTAGCCATCAGTTAGCTTCATCTTTAGATTTTCAGGAGCTATTGTTATCACCTAATAATTACTAAATGCAATTCCGTTCCTGATGTTCTTATGGAGCATATTCTTCTGCAGTATATGCCACAATGTTTTTAAATTCTACAAAGGTTGAGTTCAAAATATGGAAATTTATTAGGAAGGCCTAATAAAATGGGATGCATCCAGGAAATGCCTATTTTGTGAAATTAGGAAATTACTTTCCACAACTATAAAATGTTGCAAGCATTTTGTAAGGTATCAGTTGTCACTGTTTAGGTGACACCAGTTTTTTTATTTTATATGTTTATTGTAACATTTCTTAATCTGAGAGATTAACATTTTTTTTTCTGTTTTTATTTTCTTATGTAAGCATTACATACCTACTAGACCACAAGTTTTTATTCAAATAATTTGAATTTCTTGCTTCTGTGGTCTTTTCTCTGTCAGACAAAGATTTACAATAAAATCATGCGCCTGTGCACTTCCAACATGTCTATGGGGGAGATGACCGTGGGCCAGATCTGCAACCTAGTTGCCATAGACACCAACCAGCTGATGTGGTTCTTTTTTCTGTGTCCAAACCTGTGGGCCATGCCAGTTCAGGTATGTGAGTAGTAGTTCAAAAACTATTGCTTAAATAAACCATTATATTTCTTTTTTTTACTTGTTAATCTTATTGTGTCATATAATGCTTTGCTGTGCCATTGCATGCAAGCAGTCTTAATATCTTAATAGAGTTGCATCGTTTTCCATTTTAATTACAGCTTGTCATTATAGATTTTCTTTACAATTTCTATAAAAATGGCAGATAAGACGGATTTACACAGACTGGGGTCTTACTCGTATAGTGTTTCATATCAACAAAACAACAAGCGTAAAAGAGAGATGGTGGAGTGGTGTCCCCCGATGTCCGCGAAGCCCCTCACGAAATGACAGTAGTATGAAGTCAGGCCAATTAAACTTCTCAGCTGCTTAATATTCTGTGTTGTTGGCCAGTCACAGACGGTTTCAGTCTTTTTTGGGTTTGTTTCAATGCCCGTTCTGCTGATGACATGTCCCGAGAAAAATTACTCACCGCTGCATGAACAAACATTTCTCGGAAAGTAATTTTAAATTTTCCGCATGTATTGCCGTTAACAGTAGCACTAAGTTGGCCAGTGCTCAAACAAAAGCCATGGCAGAAAACTAGAACATTGTCCAGGTACATGGCAGTCAAGTGAACTAAACCACGCAGAACCGGGTAAGAGTCAATTTTAGTAACCACGTGCAATCTACTGTAATCCACACAGAAACGCCAGCTGCTATCTTTCATTTTAGCCAGAACTACAAGGGTGATGTTCATGAGCTGCGTGATAGTTCAATAATTCCGATCGTTGCAATTTTGTATATCTGCTGCTTAGCGGCATACCGTTTATCCAGGGGAAGCCGGTGAGGTCAAAGTCAAATGAGGAAGTGTTGCCCGTGTTGATGTCGTGCTGTGCCCGCGCCATTCTTGTGCAGTCCCACTACGAAATCGCAAACGTATCGGTGAAACGTGTACGTAAATTCCACAAATATTCGAGGGTTAATCAAGCACTGCTATGCTCAAACAGTTCTTGCAAAGCCCGCGCTCTTGCCAAATCTGGTTCCCCGCTTGAACTGTGATCCTATTTAATTGAACAGTACCTCCGCAGTAATTACTTACAGCATCAGTATTCTTCAGGACCCCCATGGGGACCTGGGGTAGAATAAGTTCTCAGATGTTCCCCAGGCTGCTCGTAAGAGGCGAGCAAAGGGGCACCTTGTTTGCTGTGAGGTGCGACCCGTGTTGGCGGATAAAGGGATCCTGGTGTTTGAGAGGACTGGTGGCTGAGGCCACCAAATCTCAAACACAACACTTTGGCTTCGACTTTGTCTAGACAGGAGGTTGGAGTGAACCACTTCAATCAATCGGCTGGTCAGGACTTGCCTCTGAGTTTCTCTAGAAGACGCTGGCTGATGGTCAATTGGGTAGCTTCAAAACATATAATGTCTGCCTGAGTATACCATTTCAATAGCCCTGTAGGAACGATGAATCTTTGTGTTTTCTCAATATGGATAAAACAGTTAAAGTAAGACCCATGATCATTTTGTTGATGGTTGTATGAGCATTGATAATTGGCAGAGGTTAATGCTTTTGGAATCGCTAACACTGGACTATCCTTTGTCCAAACTTTCACCTTTTGCAATTCATATGGCAGTCCAAGGCATTGCTGGGAAAGTTAGAAATGTGAAAAAGTTGGCATTGAGGCAAATCTTGGTTGAATGTTTTTCGACATTGAAAAGGCTTATGATACTACATGGAGACATGGAATCTTAGAGGATTTACACAATATGCGACTCGGAGGACAGCTCTCTATGTTTATCTCTGATTATCTCAATAATCGCCTTTTCAGAGTGAAAGTAAATGACACCCATTTCGAACTACACTGTCATTAGCAGTAGAGGCTGATATATATATACTGTAGCTCATGTAGAACGATCCTCCAAAATGGTTTTAAGTTGCTAAATCAAAAACTGTTTGTTGGCATTTTTGTATGATGAGGGCTCTTCACCCAGAGCCCCGACTCTTCTTAGATGATTTTGGAGCTGTGGCTGGACTCCAAACATACCTTCAAGACTCACATTCAGTTCCTTAAAAAGAAGTGCCTGAATTCCCTACATCTTATAAAGGTCTTGGCAAATACCACATGGGGTGCCAATCTACAACTTTTTTGATTATGGTAGTACAGTTTATTTAGATTTACGTTTGCGGTATTTAGCAGACGCTAAAGCGACTTAAAAAATTGCTTTAAGACAATATCAGTAAACACAATCTATTCTGAATAAATAGTAAGCCAACAAATATATCCTACCACCAATGCCACAGGCTCATCCTGGGTGCCTTCAGAATGTCTCCCATCACAAGCCTGTATGTTGAAGCAAGTGAACAACATCTGCACTTTTTGATCAGCTTGCGAACAGCCCTCAGGATAAAAGATAACAAGAATAATCCCCGCACCAAGCAGTGTTTGGCATCTCACCTGATCATCTTTATGAAATTAGACCCAACATGATCAGACCCCTTTGAACTGCGGATAGGCCCCATATTCCGAAACACAGGTTTTTACTTATAGACAGATCAAAAATGAATGGTCATGTGGGTGCTGCTTTTATCACCATTGAGCATTGTGACAGCATCCACCTTCCACTTCATGCTTCCTACAAAAAATATGTGATCTGTACGGATTTAAAGTCCTGCCTACGAGCCCTGGAATGATTTTCCCTTGAATAGCTTTCATATTGGAATGCCAATCCCACTTCTGACACCAAAAAAACATAAACATTTACCCATTGCGCTGCACTCTCTGTAACTCTGGCCACGCCCACACCCTAATCCAAACTATTATCCATAAAATCCAAAATATTATATATATAGATTAGAATTTTAAATATTCTATAATTTAACACCATGTCCAAGAAATAGGTATGTCAACTGATATATATTTTATATTACATGATTAGTGACTTCAAGTGAAATCATAAAACTACAGTCTTGAATGTTGGTCACAAGCTCACGAGAGTCTCCAGTGAGAATTGTCACATTATGTAGACCAGCAATACATTAGTTTATAGTCATGTCCTAAAGCATTTAAACAAGTCATGTCCTAAAGCAATTTCTGATTATGTGGTTTCTGCTTCTCCTCACTAACATTTTAGAATGGGCAGTGACTAGATGCTCTATGTAAGTTGAATATAATTGAGTAAAAGTCTAACCATTTCCTCTTATTAAGCAATTGTATTAACACAGATGAAATGTGCAGTTAGTCTTACCTCCCACATTTAGAACAAGTGACTGCTGATTCATTTCGCATTTTGTAAAATGCAATTTACAGTCAGTCTTCTTCTTCTTTTGGCCTGTCCCTTTATAAGGGGTGGACACAGCAAGTCAACCTTTTCACCTCACTCTGTCCTCTGCATCTTCTGCTTTCACAGCAACTACCTGCATGTTTGCATTGACTACATCCATATATCACCTCTTTAGTTTTCCTATCTGCCTCCTGCCTGTAACATCCTCTTACTAATATATCTACTGTCCCTCCTTTACACATGTCCGAACCATCTCAGATTAGCCTTTCTAACTTTTTTTTCAATTTTACATGTTGTGCTGTCCTTTTGATGTTCTGATCCTTAATCCTCTCTATCCTGGTCAGCCCAGCTCTGCTTCCTATTTCGTAGACAGTGCCACTGTCTCTAAACCATACAACAAGGCTGCCCTCACTACTCTCTTATAAACCTTTCCTTTCACTTTTGCTGCAAAACATCAATCCTGACACTTTTTTCCATCCACTTCATCCTGCCTATACTCTCTTCCTCACCTCTTTCCATACTCTCCATTTCCTAGGACAGTTTATTCCAAATCTGGTCCCTAGACTATAATTGAAAGTTTGTGTAATTAGAAAATATCCACTGCTAATCTACCAATTTTAGGCTATTAAACAAGCTCTTAAACTCATAACTCTTCATTTGTATCAAGCCTATTTGAAGTAAATCAACAGACAAATTAATAAATGTAAATGTAGATTGATCCTACACAAAATGTAAAAGATTGATCCTACACAACTATAATTGTAAGATGGAATGCTTACAGCAAAGCTTCATTAGCTCCAATATACAAAACCAATTCCAATGAAAAACATAAATAAACAGAATACAATAATTTCAAAATATTTTTCAACCCATTTTTTTATTCCTCTCAGACCCACAAAACATGAAGAAGACATAAAAACTTACAGAAAGAGAGAGGCTGCTGCACATGTGAGCACCACCTTCTTAAACATAGAAAAAAAACAATACACATTAGTGAGGGCCAAAAATATACTGCAGTTTACAGTTCCTAAGGGGAACTGAAGAAGAAGAAGAAGTGGTTAAAAACTCCCCAACACAGTTTAAAAGCAATGTAGAAGACATCCCTCAGGGGTAAGAAGTAAGGGAGGATAGAGGCGGGTAGGAGCTCGAAGGCGATGGGGGAAGAGACTATATCTACTCTCTGTCCTTTACAGAGGATTTTGTTTATCACAGCAGCAGCCTCGAAGAGCTGTAGTCGGTTTCCAGGGAATCCAAAACATAGGTTAGACCTTGTTTACTGAAAAGGAATACATTTTTACATTCCCATAGTCTATCAGTGTATACAGCATCCATATGTCCATTTTGTAATCCGTTTCCGTAATTGTCGTTCCAGTCGATTGAGCAGAGAAATTATGTTGTACATCTTCTGATTTAAAGTCACAATTTGAGTGCTGACAGCTCTGTCCATTGCGTCAATCATGTCAGGCAGATTTAAAGGGGCTCGAACATCTGTTCCTGTTAGTTTAGATTTTTGATAGATCAAGGCAATGCCTAATCCAATCAGCAGAATGCCCGTGATCACTTCCCGTGCATGTATTTAATAAGGCTGCAGGTTTTATGAAATGCAAATGGAATAATACATTTGAATATTGTTTTTTTACAGGAGGGAAAGACATTGTTCTTCCCTTGTTCTTTGACAGGATTAACCGATTGTGGTACATTATTTGTAGGGTTAATTCTGTTAGTTTAAAGGGTACTTATTTGCATGTATGAGTATTAAAATGTCAATAGATCTAGGTAGGAAAAGAAATATATGATTATTCTTATTAGTGTTGTACATGCTTAGTTTACCATATGGGGACAATGCCTTTTTAACTTGTTTCCTATAGATTTTCGCAAAATAATTATAGATTGCATTTAATTTTGGGTGAGTGCTATAAAATAATAAGTCAGCTGTCAGTAACAGATGGACCAACATGCAGAGATTGAACAGATAAAAGGCTGAGTCATTCATTAGTAAGGATCGGGTGAGGTTTCTCAATGCGCAATTGCATGGAGTTTATGGATTTTATCATCTACATTCCATAATATCATCAAAAAATTCAAAGAATCTAAAGAAATCTCTGAAACTATGTGGCAAGGCCAGAAACCAACAGTGAATGCTGTGACCTTTTATCCCAACATTATTCTTTAATTGATATTACCACACAGGGTCAGAAACACTTTAGAAATCCATTGTCAGGGAACACAGTTTATCATTCCATCTAAAAGTGCAAGTTAAAACTCTACCACAACATAAAGCCATATATCAACAACACCCAGAAACTCTGCCGCCTTCTCTGGGCCATCTTAAATGGACAGGCGCAAAGTGGAAAAGTGTCCTATGGTCAGACTGGTCCACATTTCAAATTGCTTTTGAAAATCTTGGACCTCGTGTTCTTTCGGACAAGGAGGAAACTGATTGTCCGGATTGTTGCAAGAAGATTCCAGGTTCGGGAATTTTCCTTGCAGTAAGAAGATCCCGGGTTCGGGAAATTTCTGTGTGTAGTTTGCATAATTGCATAATCACACCCTTAAAGCTATCTGTCACTCCTCTCACCACTGTCATGCTGTTCTCAAACATGTCCTGAATAATTTTCAGCTTCAGACTTTCTTATACAACACCCCAGTTCCTCCTTTGGCACCCTGTCATAAGCTTTCTCTAAATCCATAAAGACACAGTGGAGCACTTTCTGACCCTTTCTATACTCCTCCATCAGCTTTCTCAAAGCAAAAATTACTGTGGTGCTCTTTCTTGGCATGAAACCATACTGCTGCTCACTGTCAATCAACCATTGTCTAAGCCTAGCTTCCACATCTCTCTTCCAAAATATTATTGCATGGCTTATCAACTTAATACCCCTGTAATTGCTACAGCTCTGCCCATCATCTTTGTTCTTAATAATATTCTATAACTGTATACTGCCAGTAAACCATCAAAACATGTATTTTGTTAAAGTTGTAAAGCATCTGTATTAAATTAAGTACATTATATACTGTGTTTAAATAAGGTAGTGTATACACCTTAATATGTAATACCTTTCCAGGGGTCGCCACAGCGAGTCCCTTGGATTACGATCTGTTTTACGCCAGATGCCCTTCCTGACACCAACCCTCACTCTCTCAGGCTTAGGACTGGACAATTTAGCTTCTCCAATTTACCTAGAATGCATGTCTTTTGGAATGCGGGAGCAAACTGGAGTACTCGGAAAAAAAAAGCCGTGCGAACACTTGGAGAAAATGCAAACTCCACACAAATTTCCAGAGTCGCGCCTCCCGGGTTCGAGCCCTTCTTGCTGTAAGGCCACAGCACTATCCACTCTGCAACCGTGCCACCCTGATTATTGATCACTAAGCTTTAGTAATCTAAATTGTTTGCTTAGAAATGACTTTTATTATGTAACTAATCAACCAATTTACATCCTCAGACATTTATTATCTTAAATAAAATTGTGTATAGGTATTATTATTTATCTTACACGGGGTCATTGGTTATTGTACTGTAGTTATGTAAAACATATTACAAAGTATTCCAAAACAGCCTCTGGTATATCATTTGATATCATTTGAGATATCAGTGAAAAATGCAACTTTTTCTTTTTTCTCATCCTTTTAATATGCTTCTTATATTTGCAAAATTGATAAACTCACTATTTAACCTTTTCTAATTGAATATAATTGAATATATTATATCTACATTTTTATTTTTTACTGTATAGTCTTTTACTATTCCCACAAAAAGATAATTTCAGACTGAATTTAACACATTTAATGGTGGTGCATTGAACAGAAAATCCCTCTATTAAAGCACCCAGGGAGGTTGGGTGCCTTTCTCAGTTGGAATTAAACAATGAATCTTTCTTGCCAGAGTGAAGATCGAACCAGCCACCTTTTGGCCCTAAACTGTCTTCTCTTACTCTTAGGCCAATGGCTTCCCCAAGAGTGTAATACTGTAATTGGTCTGGAATTTCTAAAGTGTTGTGTAATTTCTACATTGTATTTTTTTATAGATTGTCCTGGGGGTGATTCTGCTGTACTATCTTTTGGGAGTAAGTGCCTTGATCGGGGCAACCATCATTGCATTTCTTGCCCCTGTGCAATACTTTGTGGCTACCAAATTGTCACAAATGCAAAAAAACACCCTGGTGAGTTATACCTCATAAACATATCTATCTTAAATATCAAAAATAAATAACAGATTCAAAGCTATATGAAGAGATTGTTAATATAAATTTTTATCATTAATGAATAATAATGATACATTCAGTTTATATAGCACCTATCAAATGTATCCAAGAATACTTTATATCAAATAATAAATACTTAGACCATTTTAGAAAGATATAGAAAACAAAGTTAATTGAATCAACGAGTTTTCAAAAGAGATTTGAAGTGTGGAAGTAAAGAGACAGAGCGAAGAAAAGATGGGAGAGTTTTCCACAGCCACACTAAATGATCTGTTATGACCAGCAGGCCAGCATCAGAGGACCTGAGTGAGTGTAGGGGTTCAGCAGGGAGAGATAAACTGGGGCAAGTCCATAAAGGTCTTTAAAAGTGAGGAGCAGAATTTTGCATTAAGAGCACTGATGCAGGGCAGCACGGTGGTAGTGGTTATTGCTGTAGCCTCACAGCAAGAAGATCCGGGTTTGAGTCCCGGGTAGGGCAACTCCAGACATTTCTGTATGAAGTTTGCATGTTCTCCCCATGTGAGTTTTCTCCAGGTACTCCGGTTTCTTCCCGCATTCCAAAGATATGCATGATAAATTGCCCATTAGTGTGTGAGTGTGTGTGATTGTGTGTGCCCTATGATGGATTGGTGCCCTGTCTAGGGTTGTTCCTGCCCTTGCCGGGTGGGCTTCCGGGTATAGAAAATTAATGAAAGAATGCACTTATGCATAGACTAAAACCTCTGCTGTTTGAGATGAAAGCATGGGGTGAAGACAAGAAATGTTACAAAGGTTGAAGTAAGCAGACTTTGTGATAGAGCAGATATAGTTCTGAAAAGATAGGAGAAAGTTAAATGTAACACCAAGGTTCAGAGCAGTTAGTTGCAGGAAAAACAGAGGTATTCCCAATGAGAAGTACAGGGCAGTAGACAGAAGACTGTAGAAGTTTGGAATTTAGCCCGTGATTGTAGAAATTTCCACCAAGGGGAAAAATGTGTAAGATATATATAGGCACACCCTGACATATGGATGCATTTTTTTTAAACCTGGAACTCTAGCTGGACAAAATGTTTCCTGTCAGAGAGGTATGATTTAAAAAGTGCTAGTGCCAGGCCAGAAAGACCAATTTTGGACAGAAGAATGTTGTGATTTATTTGATCAAATTTGACAAAGACATTGAGAAGTAGTAAAATATAAAGGTCTTCTACCAGACCTTTGTCAGCAAACAAAAGGAGGTCATTTAGAACACAGAGCAGTGCAGTCTCTGTACTATGAAATGGATGGAAGCCAGATTGAAAA
>JAOUQV010000009.1:4210668-4222281 GCA_028565295.1 Aspidoras spilotus | reverse complement strand
CACGCACGTCTGGATTGCTTAGAGGGTAGTGTGTGTGATTGAATTGGCAGTTTAAATGGCCCAAATATTAAATGGCCCAAATATAGGGTGATATTTTGAAACGAAAAAAGAGGGCACTCATTATAATTTTACAATTTGAGTTAGAAATATAAGAAGAATAAGAATTATAAGAGATAACAATATAGTAAATTTCAAATCACTTTGATAATAATATTTAACCATGTAAAAGTTTCCGGTACTTACGTATTGCATGCCACCATCGCCTGACATGTGTCACCAGTGCAAAACTCAGAGATTGTGCTATACTGCAGGTTGATGAGATTGAAAAATGTTGTTGCTGAGAAAGACACAAATAAAACAACCCTTTAAACAGATAAATAACTTGTTGGTTGCAATTTACACTTGACCCAAAAGTATAAGAAAGTGTACCCACTTGGCATCTATCGTGAGGACATTTTAAAGTTATTGTTTTTCTAGTTATACACTACACATCCAGGCTACTATCTAATTAAATGCAGACACCTAAACCAGATCTACAAGATCAACAACGCTTCAGACCTACATTTTAAAATAACAAGAGAAATAGGACAGAACTTATATATTGTTTGTAGACTTTGGCCAGTAATAACAAAACATTTTTGCTGATTGTTCCAGTTAATGCACATGCACATTTAACAAGCTGCAAGACCGCCTGCCTGAAGATCAGCCAAGAAGATACGCCTTTAAACCTTCAGTACAAATGACTTGTTAAACTTGTGCTGCACTATCTGGAAAAATAGCTAATTATGATCCACCCAATGGAATAGCTAATTTAGATAATCTGGATTTTAATGGTTGTTTCTATTAAAATTCGAAACTACTATTATGTAAGCCAATGTGAAAATTGCAGTAGAAAAGGTGACGCTGTTATATAGACTATGAGCTAGAATATGAGCTAGTACGGTCATGTACTGGCTAGTCGTTGATCGTCTGCTCCTTTGGGAATAATTTATCACTTCATGTCCTAATTTATACTTTAATAAGAAATGGTCTGTTATAAACAAACGTCTGGAAATTAGAAAATATTTAAATTATTATTCAAATTAGATTTAAGGGTCCTAAATATTATATTTATACTATACATTTTAAACTATGAAGAGATTTGTGGATGATTCAGAGGACAGACAGTTTAGTGTAGATAAGGGAATAATACGGAAGTTTTCTTCCAGATAAATTCATTGGATTAAGAGAGCAGCTTCTAAAATCTTGTTACAAAGCAGAAAACAGGCATTTAAAGCTGCAGGTGCTTTTGGAGTCCTACAAAACTCAAGCTATAGGATCCTCAAGAGGTATGCAGTTGTGCACAAGCCTACTATTCATGGAATACATCAAGAATAATTTTATCTAACAAATCGTTTTGTTCACTAATAAGTGCCATGAAATCCTGGATGGTCCAGATGGATGGAGTGTGGATGGCAACCATGTCCCAACATCAGAAAATAGGTGGTGGTATTGGGCCGCAATCATGGGGAGAGCTGGGAAGCCCTTTTACGTTCCGTAAATGTGTAAAAATGCCACTGACAAAAAATATAGAGTTTCTGATTAAGCACTTTATTTCATGTTACAAAAAGAACCTTGCCTTCCATAGCAAAATCATCTTCAAGCATGACAATACACCATCTTGTTCTTCAAAGATTACCGCTGTGTCATTGCTGCTATGGGTAAAAAAAATAGGAAAATCAGTGAGGCCAATATCCTCCCCCGACCGTATTGAGAACATTTAGAGCATCTGCAAGCAAAAGATCTATATGAGTGGGAGGCTGTTCACATCAAGACATCAGCACTGGGAGGTCATTCTAACCTACTGCAAAGAAATTTAAGCCCAATGGATGAAAGGACTGTGAAGGTGATATCAGAGAAGGGGTCCCTATGTAAACATGTAAGTTATCCTGTTAACGTTTTTTTTGACTAAATAGCTTTTGTAATAGTAAATGTGACCGCATAATGCTGCAAATTCAACAAATGACCATTTTCAGACCTGTGCAACATACAAAATGTTTTAAAACACTGCTGTGCATGTTAATTTGGAACAGTGCGTTTTTAGAATTCTTTTATTTTTTAAGAAATACTGTCATCATTTGGAGATTTGTTCAATAATATTCAATTTATGCTTGAAAATTATATTGACTGTCATCAATCAGGAAATATGACGAGCATGAGGAAGCAGAGTTTCTCAGTAAGGTGGAGGAAAACATTTAAATTAATTAACTTCCTTCTTTTATAGAACACATCAACTGAGGGTTGGTCATGGATTAGTTTCATTTTAGAGAAGCAGAGTTCCAAAGCCGCAATAGGAAATGTAGCCAATAACCTGCTTCTCAGGAAAATATTTGCTCATTAACTCTCACAAACTCAGATTGAACCGGACAAACAGATGCTCCAGGCAGCTCGAACGCGAGAACATGGGCTCTGTTTAGACAACAGATCAGATAGGTGGAGTTTACTCACTGTTACTAGCCAGCCATTCGTTAAGGTCTATCTCTCTGGGCAGCACCACCAGGTCTTTGAGGTCAAAGTCCACCACCCGCACTTTAGTGTACTCTGGCTCAAGGTAGTGCTTTTTCTCCTCGGCAGGGGGTTTCTTTCCATTAGGCTTTGTTTTGGACTTCCTGGAAAACAAATAGAAAAAAATGTACAAATGCAAAGGCACTAACAGTGGCTATACATAACGCACCACTAATGCTTATTTGGTTTCCAGATGTGCCCTCAGGAATAGGGGGGCTTTCCTATGCCACTTAAATCTCAGGTGTTAAAACAGCTTTATGCATCCAGTGCTAATTTTGAAGTGTAATGTTAAAACCACACAGTTGTGGCAGTTCCCAGCCATAAACCAGTACGCTGTGGGGGTGCTTGACCCAGGGTCATTTGGAAAGGCGTTAACAGGGTGATAAATAAAAATCAAAATATATGGTTTTACTCAAGGAAACAAATGATCACAACAAGGTCACCGCAGCAAGTCAGTAAACAGATTTCCGAATTTCCAGATCTTACATATTTCCCAATCCCACCTTCTATCTCATTATCCCTTATATTTCTTTAGTCTAACAAGCAAAACATTTATTGCAGTGACGGAAGTTTCAAGTTGTTTAGTTATTTACCACTCCCTGTGTTAACCTTAATTCTTTTGTATTTCAATATGTTTACATCTGTGCACCATATCAGTCATGCCCCAATAGAAACAACGCTTATTATTAAGAGTCTATATATAGCTTTTTAAAGTGGTAGCCAGCACAACAGAAGACTGGAGGAGTGCATTATATTTATTATGTTTGGTATATGAATGTAGAATCTCCTACAAACTCGATTCCAAAAAAGTTGGGACAAAGTACAAATTGTAAATGAAACCGGAATGCAATGGTGTGGAAGTTTCTATATTTATATATTTTATTCAGAATGTTTAAACTGAGAAAATGTAATTTAAAAGAGAAAAATTTGGTGATTTTAAATTCCGTGACAACATAAGGAGACAAATTACTCAAGTTGAGGGATAGGAATGTTAACCGATTCTTGCCTAATGCAGGATTCTAGTTGCTCAACTATCTTCGGTATTCTTTGTCATATTTTCCATTTTATGATGCGCCAAATGTTTTCTATGGGTCAAAGTTAAGTGCCTGGACTCTTCTTCAATGCAGCCATGATGCAGTATGTGGTTTGGCATTGTCATGTTGGAAAATGCAAGGCCTTCCCTGAAGAGACGTCATCTGGATGGGAGCATATGTTGCCCTAGAACCTGGATATACCGTTCAGCATTGATGGTGTCATTCCAGATGTGTAAGCTTCCCATGCCACACACACTAATGCAACTCTATACCATCAGAGATGCAGAATTCTGAACTGAGCACTGATAACTTGGGTTGTTCTCCTCTTTAGTCCCAATGACAGTGTCCATGATTTCCATTCCATAAGAACTTCAAATTTGATTCGTCTGACAGTACAGATTTGTCCGACAGAACAGTTTTCCAATTTGCCACAGTCCATTTTAAACGAGCCTTGGCCCAGAGAAGACGTCTGCGCTTCTGCTTAGATACGGCTTCTTCTTTGAACTATAGAATTTGAGAAATTTTGTGATTTCAAATTCAGAAGCATGCCTGTGTTTGATGCAGTGCCGTCTAGGGGCCTGAAGATAACGGGCACCCAGTATGGTTTTCTGGCCTTGGCAATTAAGCACAGAGATTCTTCAATATATTATGCACTGTAGATATGTACTCTTTGCAATTTTACACTGTCAAACTCCTTTCTGACGCTCCATTATTTGTCAGCACAGAATTAGGATTGGCCACTCCAAGATACTCTTTTTATAACCAGTCATGCTAATGACCTATTGCCAATTGACCTAATGAGTTAAAATTGTTTGTACCTTTAACTTTTCCAGCCTCGTCTTAATTTTTTAAATGCCGTCATGAAATGAGCCAATATTTGGCATGAAATTTTAAAATGTCTCAATTTCGACATTTGATAATGTTGTCTATGTTCTAGTGTGAATGCAATATCAGTTTGACAATTGTAAATTATTTAAATCCGTTTTTATTTAGTTTGTACTTTGTCCCAACTTTTTTAAATCGGGTTTGTATTTCCCCATGGACAAAATTACCATTTTTAATCTGTTAAAGTTGAGGCGCTCATGCAATGAGGCTGAATCAGCCTATGCATATGCTGACAAAGCATCCTAATTCTCAAAACACTAACACTTTACTCCTGTCTACCTAGGATTAGATCAGCATTATTACCTTAAACTTTTAGAATGGATGAACACACAGGGCAGTAAAGGAACACTGGACAGTGTTCAGTGAAACAACTGTGGTGTGCAGCTGGTATATGATTTTGACAGAGTCTCTGAATGATCAGCACAGCTGAGCCTTCAGTGCAGATCCCCACGACATATTACAACGCTAATAACAATAGTGAATGAACATTCATGCAGAGTGCACAGCTAGCACTCTGATAAGTTAGGCAATTTTACAATAAAAATATTATTCATTCATTAATTTTCTTACGCTTAATCCACACAGGGTCCCAAGGCAGCCAGTGCCCATCTGGCAACCCTAGGGTAAAAATTGCAGGTACAACCCTAGACAGGGCAACAAATAGATTAAACTGCCCTAAAGAGTCTTAATCCAATCCATAGTGCTGTGCCTAATGTGAGCAATAGTACAATACCATTTACTTGAAAAGTGAAGAGCACATGGATTTATAAGAATGTATGCAAGTACAAAACAAATCAACAGTAACAGCTGCCAGTTATATATTTCTATTTACTGAAAATAATAAGCAAATATCTCACAAAATCCCCTTGTTACAAAAACCCACAGAGCCCACAACAATCCATTTCGTATGTACATTCGCGGCATTTAATAATTATTTTAAACCCACCTAGCATGCTCTTCATGCAGATGTCAAATGACATTGCTCAAATTAGGCAATCGTTTATGCCAAGTTTTTAGATGTGTTTACAAAACCATTTGAACATACAACACGGTTACATTTACATCATATCAAACCTATTCCTTTTTAAGTACACTACTCATATAATGAGCAGTGAAATGTCAATGTCTTATTTAGTGCAAGGTTTGGCTTCTCTAGAAAATGAGAGCAATCAAACCATACTCTATCATCAGCTCTTTAGAAATATTTGCTGACATTTCCATATCGACTAAAGCCAAAATTGAGTTTAAGTATTTAAAATGCCCCAAGGTGCACATCCACCTGCTTTCCCTTTAAACGAGTATTCAGAAGTCCATAGCTGTCAGAGTCCCCAGAGGCATCAAGAGGCTCAATGTTCTTGAACATATCTGTAAGCTATAACCGAAACTCACTGAAGAAGTGTAAATATTTATAACTTCATTTAATCATAACAGCTTAACCTAACTTAACTATTTGAATTGAAAAGGGAAGTAGTGTTAATGACTGCCTTCAAATCTACACCTGGATCACACTAACAAATTAATAGAATGGTACAGATTTGCTGTTCGTAAAATAAAACCAGTGCGCCGTTTGTAACGGGATATCAATCTTGTTTACTTTGGAAGAGGTTCTTGAGTGTAAAATAATAATAGCAACTGCTGTAGGTAAATGCTATGAAACAAATATGACATTTATTTGATTATCAAAATGTGTGACCGTTCTTGAGACTGCACATGTGTATTAAATTCCTGAATTCAAGTGTCTCTTTAGCATCACATCAGCATCACAACAGTACTGAATGCAGGAGCAGAAATCCTTTGTGGCTAAATTACCCAACACACCACCCACCTACACATTTTACAATCCCTCCTCCAACACTGCAGCACTACGGAACATACACCTGTGTGTGAACACAATAAACATAGGACAAAGTGAAAGTGTGAGTGTGTGCCATGATTTGTATGACTTCAGTAAAGGTGCCATGCTAAGTGGATTATTATAAACAATTTAATCCCAGAATCATCATATTTAAATAATTCCACTCTGGAGTAATGTTATAAGAATCATATTACATGTACATGTACACAACAAACATACACAATTGAATACTCTCTCTCCATCTCATAAACACACCCCCTTTCACACTTACAGGAAAAAAAGTGTGTGCGCGCGCGCGTGTAAATTCACACCTGAGTGGCACGCTTATACATGATCTCGCCATAGGGGGAGGAAAATAAAAAATAAAAAGACTTCACAAAGAACTTCAGATAAGAAAACTTTAGCGATCCACATAAAAAAGCCACTTAATCCAACATGATTACCAAAAAACCACTTAATCCAACTTGATTACCACTCGCTTTAACCCAGACATGTGCGTAAAATAAATTAAACTTAAAAGAAAAAACGTGATTTCCGTGCTTTTATACACAAATGGTACAAGTAACAATATTTAGGGTTTTGTCGTGCTTTATTACAGAATTCAGCTGATCCGGTATTAAACCCTTAATCCATTGTATTAAACGTCTTATTATTTTCGTAGTAAACAAACAAAATAATAATTTACCTTAAGACCTTGCCTACGGCTTGAAGGACCATTTTGCACTTTAATCCGCTTTTGGATGTTTTCTGAGAGGGCATATCCAGCGCGCCACGATCACGGATCAAACTTCAACTGAAAACTCGGAAAGTAATTTCCGCTCCCCCGCCGCTACCTCGCGCGCCTTCCCGCTCCGCCGAGATGACACGAGCACAAACGTTTGAAGGCAGTAAAAGAACAGCCGAGTCAAGGCCCCGCCCACTAGGATAAAAAAATAATAAATAACTGTCTCAGCACCAATAAGAGTGTGAGGTGGGCGGGGTTTAATCGAGTTACCATACGGTTTGTTACATCAAAAATATATACTTAGAATAAAACACTCACCAGCCACTTTATTAGGTACACGTTTATATTAAAAGGTTGAAAACTTTCCTACAAAACTGCTTTAATTTGTTTTCCTTGTTTGTAACGAGTGGTTATTTTAGTTCCTGGTGCCCTTCTATTATCTCGAATCAGTCTGCCCATTTTCCTTGGACCTCTCACATCAATAAGGAATTTTTAATCTACATAACCTCTGCTTACTGGATATTTTCTCTTTTTTGGACCATTCGCTGTAAATCCTAGATGATCAGAAATTTCTGTAATATTCCGACCAGCAAGTCTGGGATCAATAACCAGGCCACGTTCAAACTCACATCAGCTTTCTTTCCCATTCTGATGCTCATTTCGCACTTAAGCAAGTTGTCTTGACCACCTCTACATGCCCAAACACCTTGAGTTGAGTCTAATTTGAGGCTGATTAGATACAATATTTGTTTTAAAAAGCAATTGAGCAGGTGTACCTATTATTATTAGTTTTTAATTCCAAAGACATGCATGATAGGTTAATTGAAGAAGCTAAATTGTCCGGTCCAGCGCCCGGGGAGCAAATGGGGGTTAGATGCCTTGCCTAAGGGCACTTCAGCCATGACTTGTGGGTACTTGGAATCGAACCAGGGACCTTCCGGTCGCAAGGCTGGTTCATTAACCACAAGCCTATGAGGATTGCGTCAGGAAGGGCATTTGGCTTAAAACATGTGCCAGATCATAATGCGAGGGTCTTGCTGTGGCGACCCCTGGTGACAGGGAAAAAGCCGAAAGATGGAAATTCAACATATTTGATTATTTAATTGCAGAAAAAGATGTTTGTTAATTTCTTATTTCATTTGTATTTCAGTCCATTTATATATTCATCTTCAATTTAATTGTTGCAAGATATTTTAATATTGTCATTTTATTGTCTTGTATAAAACTTTATTTCACGTTTTTGGCCAATGTGCATCTTATCTCCATTTGTTTTACCTGGGGAATTCTATTAGGATGTGTTTTATAGTAATAGGTGTTGAGTTATTCGGGTATGTCCGATTCTGCATCTTGCGAGGATGAATTTGTTTATGCACTGTCGGAATTGGGTTCCTTTTTGGATTTTTCCTTCTTGTATAGGTCCCAATCAGTCTGCCATTTCTGCTTTATGTATTTATTAACAATTTGTTTCAGGTTTGTTGAGGAGATTTTTATGCTCGCTGTATTTATCGTTGTTTTATCTCTGGCTAGTTGGTCTGCTTTTTCGTTTGACTATTCATGTACCTAATATAGCAGCCAATGAGTGTATGAAAATGATTTACACCGTCTGATTTTTATTTTTTAAACAAATTGGCACTCTTATTTGACACAAATAAATAAATTTGTGTTAAAAAATCCACACATACAAAAAAATAACAGGTCAAAAATAATTGGTTGCATTTCTCATCCATGCTTTTGATACGAGGTCACAGTCGCCCCAATCAACGAGGTACGTCAGATAATTTATGACTGAGTCTACTTAAGAGTCTAATTTTCTATTAAAAGTAATAGGAGCAATAACAAAATGGGGTATAAACAGGCAGGGCAGCTGAATAAGTTGGGGGGTGTCTTAAAAGTACACTTAAACCCCAGGTTATTAAGATCCAACAGACAGGGGTCATCTTGGTTAATAAAATAAAGGCTTTACACGATAAGAGTCTCACAGAATCGTATTTGCTAAAATCATGGCTCAAATGCATGTTCAGACAACTGAGACAACATTCATGACAGTGAACCTTGCCTGAAGCCTAACTCCACAGATGTCTGTCTCAGGCAGGGGCAAGACATTACTCGTCTTTACTCTAGTTTCATGGGGAACATCAAATGAAAATGAAATAGAGGCCTAAGCATCAGATTAATTCAGAAATGTTTAAGAAAGAACAAGCAGAAGGCAACACCTAAACAAAGTAGATATGTAAATATGCTTTGGGTGTTGGAAGGTAAAAGACTTAGTGTAAAAAATTTAGATTTACATTTAAATAGAATTTAAGCACTAAACACAGACTACAAACACATACACACTACACAAATATGCATAGTCACGAGGTCGCTACATAGTGTCAGTGTATACCCAGTTCTACTTGGTAGAAGGTGTGAATAATGGCAATATATTGAAAACATTCATCTCTCCTATACTCCCAAGAAAAAAGTACATAGGTGAGCAGTTGCTAAGAAACGTCACCTAATGTTTAACCATGCCATTCCATCTAAACAACAAAAATATGCAAACTACCTTCATGTATGTGTAATCAACTACTTGAGGGCTCTCAGAGGAAAAAAATAAAAGGAACCACAACCCATCTTTTCATGGGTTCCATACAAGACATACAATATTTTATAAATATTCAGGATCTTTTTTGAGTAAATCTCCCTATACACAGCTATGATCATGCGTTTCCAGTTGTCTTCATAGCTAAAACGTTTAAATAAAATCCAAGCTTTCCTGATTTGAAACTATTTAAAAACCCTCTTACAATCAGACTGGGCATTTACAGTTAATCTATTAGTTATGGCTAATTGTTTACTTTTGATATTTACTTCTATAGTATTACTTGATCTAATCCAATAAATGTAATCAACTCAACAAACACCAACGAATATTTATAATGCAAGAATGTTTTGTACATTTCATTTTACTTAAATACAAAGTTTTTAATTTTACTATATATAATTATCCGTAGAAGCGTCCGAATAATTAATTTGTAAACAAGTGTAAAGTATATTGATGAAATCATTTGTTGCATATTTAAGAATTTGAAGGCTCAATGCCCATAAGTACACTTTTATGCTCTCTTAAACAAGTAAGATTATTTGCTAAATGAAAATCAGCTAGCTAACAGTGACTTCCCAAATAACCTCGCTAGCAAAATCCACAAAGCTAGAACCTAACCTATTAAAAACGTTGAAGCATGAGTTAACTACTGATGGAATGTTTGGGTGCAATACAAATCATATGATACGCTACTGTTTAGGGACAGGTGGTGTTTTATTCGATCAGTGCCTGTTATCGTCTGTAAAGTTACTAACTACATCGCTGTTTTTCCCGCTGCTGCCTGATAAACACTATTCATGTCTACCTAGGTAATTTTCTACACTATGAACTGATTTCCTCCGGAGTAATACTCAAAAAATTGGTCAGTTTAAGATAGTAGATCACAGCTCTAGCAATATATACTGCATACAAAAGCATATTAGTTCTATTTGTGCAGAGCAATGATCTGATTCTTCAACACAAAAAAAATTTAGATAGGACAAATGGACAATGAAAGTGTACTTAATGATTTAACATTATAACTACATATTCCACAAATCACTGTAAATGATGTGAAAGTCAACAAGTCATACTACCATTTCCATAAATAGCTTCAAATGTATACCTTTCAGAAGTACTTTTATTTATATACAAACCCGATTCCAAAAAAGTTTGGACAAAGTACAAACTGTAAATAAAAAAAAAAAATCACATACAGGTATTCTTCTGTATTAGAAATCACGAAATGAGCTCAGGAATATTTTCATATTATCCTGATATGGATTATATGAAACATTATCTGTGAACACAATTTACCGTGCCATCCACCGTTGCTAGCTAATACTATATAGTTCAAAGAAGCCATATCTAAACAAGATCCAGAAGCACAGAAGTCTTCTCTGGGTCAAGGCTCATATAACATGAGCTGCAGCAGAGTGAAAAACTGTTCTGTGGTCAGATTAATCAAAACTTATGGAAATCAGGGAAACCATACCAGTAGGAATAAAGAGGAAAAGGATGACCCAAGTTGTTTTCAGCGCTCAGTTCAGAAGCCTGCATCTCTGATGGTATGGGATAGCATTATTGCATGTGGCATGGGTAGCTTACACATCTGAAAGGACACCATCAATGCTGAAAGGTATATACAGGTTCTAGAGCAACATATGCTCCCCATACAGATGACGTCTTTTTAACGGAACCCTTTTATTTTATCCAACATAATAATGCCAAACCACATACTGCATCAATTACAGCATCATGGATAGAATAAGGGTCCGGGTACTTAACTGGCCAGCCTGCAGTCCAGATAGAAAACATTTGGCGCATTATAAGAATAGGACTAAACAGACCAAAGAACAGAGAAATTGAACAAAAAAAAAGACCTTAGGTAGTTGAGCAACTAGAATCCCAAATTAGACAAGAATAGATTAACATTCCTATCCCTCAACTTGAGCAACTTGTCTCCTCAGTCCCCAGACATTTACAGACTGTTGTAAAGAGAAAA
>JAOUQV010000009.1:4189971-4200807 GCA_028565295.1 Aspidoras spilotus | reverse complement strand
GTGTTTTAAACTTTACATTTTTTTCAAAGTAAATAAAACACTCACTGGCCACTATATTAGGCACTCTTTACTAGTAAAAGGTTGGATGGCTTCACCCTTCAAACTGTCTTAATTATTTGTGAAATACTTTCAACAGAGATAGTATTCTACATTAATAAGCTGTAACGAATGGTTATTTGAGTTGCTGTTGCCTTCCTATCACCTCAAACCAGTCTGCCTATTTTCTTCTTACCTCTCACATCAACAAGGTAAGGATGGTTGTGCATGAAAATCCCAGTAGATCAGCAGTTTCTGAAATACTAAGACCAGCCCTTCTGGCATCAACAAACATGGCACATTTAAAGTCACTTCCCCATTCTGATGCTTGGTTTGCATTTCAGCAAGTTGTCCACCTGTACATGCCCTAAATGAATTGAGTTGTGACCATGTGATTGGCATGTTAGTAATTTGTGGTAACAAGCAATTGTACAGGTGTACCTAGCGGTTAGCATGAATATTTGCTTTTACATGCAGTTAGGAGAGGTGAACTACTTAACTACTGGATAGAAAACAGAGTTGTGGCTTTAATCTGTATGCGTAGCACATCAGTCTTTATCTCTGGTTTATCTACAGAGTGTAGCGCTGCAAGATGTTTTACTCTACTGTAGTATCAAACTATAGACATACAGTATTTCTTATCTGTTTAGATTGTAATAGTATATAATATAAACAGATCAGCCATTACATCAACACCACTTCCTTTTGTGCACCCGCTATATCCAATGACCACACAGTTGCACTTTTCAGAACTACATACGCAGTCCACAGTCCATCAGTACCACCATCATTTATTATCCATTTTAACCCTCTTCGTCAGTGGTCAGGAGCCTCAAAAGACCACATGCTGATGTGTATGTGTGTGTGTATTTCAGACCTAGCTCTGCTGCAACAAACATATTGAGATACAATAAACAGGTAACATTTACAACGTTTAAATTTTAAATGGTTAATTGACTAACATTGCTATTTATTAGCATCTCAGACATTGAGTATGAATAAGTGAGTCAATCACACCAGCTCAAATTTTATGATGTTTGTATTTTTCTCTCACAAAACAGGTAAAGGGGAGGAAAAAAGCCATTGAATAGAACCTGAGGTATTTTGCGTCAAGCAGCCTAGGTATTAGGTATTTCTCTGAAAAAGTTCCCCATTTCATTTTTTCTTCTAGAGTCACTGCTATTTACACAATAATAATAATAATAATAATAACAACAACAACAAATGTTGCCAACAATTAATCAGTTTCATCAAAATGGACAGCCTGTATCTTTCATTACATGTCTTAAATAATCATAACATGTTTACAAATATAGAGGTGATGAAATAAAACGAGATACAGATAATATCACACAAGATAAGAAACAGAATATTCAGCAGCAGAAGTACAAGGATTTGCCGTTCAGAGTAGCTTACTGAGAATACATCCATAAATAAATAAATCACTCATCCCACAGAATGGGGCACATGTACAGACATGAGACACCCTTTCAGTGGGATTTCCTTGAACTTTTGGAACATGGCTGTGAAAGAGAGTGAGATAATTAAACCATGATGCAAATAAGGGGGGAGGTTAGGGTGGTTGGGAGCTTGTGAGAACTGTGAGAATTGTGCAGGTACCCAGAGCTCAGATATGGGACTTGTGTGCACTTCCCCTGAGCTGATCTGGAGAATCATGTGCCCTCATTGAATTACATGACATCAATGTTGCCTTCATTTAACCCAAAATAAACCATTCAAAATAAGTAGAGTATAACCAAGACTGCAAGACTGGTAGTCATAACTAATATGATATTAGCCGATACCCTAATCGGGGGCATATCTTTTAAAAAGTTCAACATCACCTGCAGTCAAAAAAGAGAAGGAAAACAAGATCAACCTCATTCAAAAATACTCTCTATTAATTTGGGTTCACCATCATTAGTCACACACTTCATCCACAAACAGGCCCACGCTCACAATAAATAACATAAATATGAATAAAAAAGGGGACAAAAATTAATCTTTTACAGTCTTTCAACATTTGTACATATGTGCTTATAGACAAAAAGCTCAGTTCCTTAAAATTATAACCAATTGGGAGCCAGGATAGCATATTGATCATTTATTATTATTATTATTATACATGCTTATTTCAGAGCTAAACCAGTTGGGACAGGAGCTAAACCAAAATGATCCCGGCATATAAAAGTATAGGCCAGGTGTAGTGTAATGCATCAGGCTTTGTAAAAGATGTGTGGTACCCTTATTACGAGACGTTTTAAGATCTCTTTCCTAAAGCAACAGAAAGTGCATTACAAACTAACTGATAGATTTATTTGAACAAACCCTTACAAGTGAGAATAAAGAAAAGCTTGAAGAAAGGATATATTGCTTGCAGTTTTGTATCAGTTGTCCGAACGAGTTCATAAATACCTTGTAGTCAAAAACACCAAAAAACAAAGAATCCACAATCATTATATTATTTCTCATTACCAGAATGAACAGGTAAAATAAATTAAAAACTATAACCGAGAACCAGAAAACTTCAAATGTTCATTAAGAGCGCTATGAATGGTGTGTATAATATTCCTCTGTAGGTAAACCAGCAGCCTCATATATGGTAACATGCTCATTGTGAGAAAAATGCGTGGCATTTCCTTTCGTGTCCAATCGGTCGTTCTGTGTAGGAGCTGAAACCAGGGAAAAGGTAAAGAATAAATACAGAGAAGTAAAACAGTAGGCACTGCAGGAAAACTTTCACAATGCTTTTTTTTCCCCATAACGTTCCTGCATCCTCCTCCAGGATTACTTACTGGCATACAGGAGTGTGGGGGGTTTGTGGGGGACAAAAAGCAGTGTAAAATGAAGCCTTCATCTGCTGAGTACAGTCTATACCAGACCTTCAAGTGTGCCAGTGGGGCCCCTGGAGCTATGGATGTGTCAGTCTAGGTCTGGGTGAGTATAATACCAGATGTAAGTGTGACCAGAAGACACCAAGCCATGCTTGAATCTCAATAAACATCAGGTTGGTAAAGCTTTTGTTGAAGTCAGAAATGCATGTACACCGTCAGATTATGTAATCAAATACAACAGTTCTGTCCTTATTCTTTTCAAATAGTTCTGGGATGTGATGGCTTATAAACAGCAGACAGAGTGTAGAGTCTGCCTGAACCCAGCTCAACTGGTTATGAGTCTGCGAGGCAAACACAAAAATTCACAACTGATTTCTCACAAAAATGAATGCTCCTAATATCTGGAATCAGCCAGCCATTGCTGTTCTGTCCTTTAGTCCTCCCTCGCCTGTAAGTGGCACCTGCTTACCTCTATGCCCACCAGTCTCATGGTGTAGTGCATCTGTCAGGACACCTCTATAATCTCCATACTGCCTGAGAAACTGGACTGTTTACCAATTTTGCTGAGCTCTTCCCTCGAACGTGTATCTGAGATTCCATCTTCAAACTCCATTTGACAACTACGTCGCTTGAACTGTTTGTCATTACCAGAAGCAGACACAGATGTGTCCTCATGCCAGCTTGCCCGGGACTCCCGTACCTCTCCCACCCTCTGCCGTAACCGGACAGCCTCACATGGCCCTGGGAGTGCACTGCAGCCCAGTGGTGCAAAATGTACTGATGCTGACCCACCCCCTGTGCTAGTCAATGAGTCATAGAACCAGGGGGTATCACCTGTTGGTGTGACTGGTGTGGTAGCCTGTGAAGTGTCCCGGTGTTTGGTCCACATGGGGCCAGTGCCAGCTACAGGCAGGCCAAGCAGCATTGTGGGCTTCAGGTTTTCGTCTAAGCTTGGGCTCTTGTGCCCAGAGAGAGAACAACCAAAGCTCAGGTTCAGAGACTGCACAGGGGAGTTGGCTCCACTGTGCTTCTTCTTCCTACGCAAACAAACTTTTGCACTGCTCTCAGGCCCCGGACTTGGTAAATCAGCTGAACTAGGGCTGTCTGAACATGGAGAAAAGTGGCAGACACCATTTGAGGACCCAGGACTGGGGCTATCCAGTTTGCAAAGCTTAGGGACATCCTCTGCATGATTGGGAATTGGATGGGGACCCTGGTTGGGTGTGTAGACAGACTTGATGTCTAAAGAGAAGGAGCGCTTGAGGCGGTTAGTGTCCAGGATACGTTCAGCTGACAGATTGAGACAATTGAAGCCCTGCTGGAGTGATGTGGGAGACGACAGCTTGGTCTCAGTCTCTGAGATATCGGACTCGCCATTTAGTCTCTCTGGTTTAGAGATGGTTTCTATTTTAGATTCATCTGCCTTGCAGGGCTGCTCATTCCTCTCCTGACCTGAAGACAGTGCTTTCAAAAAATGTAGACCCTTCTCAAACTCAAGTAGCTGGCCCAAGAAGTTAAAGTTTGGTGATATTGAAGGTCTGCGATCTTTGACAAACCTGGTACAAAATAAAGAAACTCGTTTATTCCCATTTGCCCATGGATAAAGTGTAACATGTCAGTCAAATGCACAGTGTCTCTGTGGTACTCAGTGTCTATCTAAGGAAATCACTAATATTACACCATCTTTTAAATATATGCAATTTAAGCTGCAGAGTGTAAGAGGAAATTTACCTGTATGCCTCATCTGATGACAAGCCCATTGTCTTCATAATGTAAGCAATGGCAATAGTGGCAGACCTAGAGATGCCAGCTAAACAATGGACAATGACTCTGCAGTTGGACACCTTGGCTTTGTCTAAAAAATAGAAAACAGACATTCTTAAAAAACAGAAAATACAACAAAACACTGTACTTAACAATAATACTATGCAAAAGCTTATGTGTACTTCCGGGTACATCCTGAGGACTTTTTAAGCTCAGTTCCAAGATCAGTTTAACTTATAGTACTCCTACACATTTAGATATAGGTATTTGTAGAATCTTACCGATGAACTCATTTGTTTTGTCCAGCCAGGGTAAGAGTTTCTCACAATAGTTGTCATTGACAGGAATGCGCATGAAGTGGCTTTCAGAGATGAACTCAGGTTTTGGACATGTGTTGCTGGCATTAAGTACATAGGTTATGCCGTTTTGGGCCATCAGATCCTGTAACAACAAAATAAAAAATAATTCAGCATTGTCAAGTAAACAATCCGAAAATCACACAAGATAATTCTTGATAATTGGCCGTATAAATAGAAACATAATGATGTGTATAGGCAACACCATCCACAGACTCCCCACATCACTACTGCTGTGTCGCACCTTGTTTAGAACATCTTTCTGGGATCCTAGATAGAGATGGGGAAGAATGCGTGTTGGGCCCACATTGGCCACAGGCAGGCATGGTTGAGACAGGCTCATGGGTAGTGTTGCCACCGGCTTCCCTTCACACAGGCCTGGGAAGCAGGAGGAGAATGCTGCAAAGCCACCTGTAAAGAAAGAGAGATCAAGAAAAAAACATCAGAAACAGTCATTTGCCAAAAAATATTTTGAAGCTGGAATCATTGTTTTTGCTAAATATGGTAAGTGCTGGCATGAATGCTGACTCCAGATCCCATCAAGACCCCATCCTAGCACATTATGAATAAATTCAGCAGTTCTCTATTAAACAGCGTATTCATTATCACACAAATGCTTTCATCATGTAACGCAGAGTATAAAGGTTTCTATCTCTTTAAGAGCCAGGCGGTCCCAGCTGAGTCCATCACAGCTCTGTTTCCTGAATGACCTAATATCCTCTACTGAACAATCACATCAGGCCTAGAGAATGAGGGAAGCTACAGGTGTTGGCTGTGCACTGAGGCCCCTGATTCACAATTGGCTGCAGTTACAGTACTCCAACAGTATATAAAGTGTATATTAACACAAACACACACACACAATGCAATTTGGCACTGGATATAGAAAAAAAGTAAAGCATTTGTGTGGTTAAAGGGAATCATGGGTAGAATCTTAGAGAGGCTTTATAAAAATGATAACACTAACACTTTTGCAAAGAGCAAAAGCCATAGTAAAGAGAACAATGGAGGAGGGATAAAAGGGGAGGAGACACATATAGAGAAGTAAAATGAGTCAAGGCAAATAACGCCAGAGCTGATAAGCAGGTTTTTAACAAAGAGTCAGCATGGAGTGGTAGTGTATGACATCACCTTGCCTTCTCATTTAAATGACTAACTGCAATTTGATAAACAGCAACCAGAAGCTCCTGGCATTTCCAGCTAACGACTATGTTGTATACCTGACCCCGTCACCCTCCCTGCTGAGTGGCAGCCTGTCTGTTTGCACCTATTAATGGCAACTGCTAGGTCGATGACATCAGTGCAAATGAAGGGGGTTTCACATGTCAGGCAGACTGAGGCGGGCTGCGGTGGCTTGATTTGCTCTGATGAGCCCTGCTGAGGGTTTGAATGACTGCTGCCCTAATTTTCCATGACCCCCACCCCTGTATAGAACCTCCTGTTCACCTCTGCTCCCTAGTCTCGTCCCTCCCCCATTCACTTATTTTCATAACCTCATTGCCAGGAGAGCAAGATGACATCATTGCTTGCATGGGCTGGCCACTATGTCAACATTTGTCAGTAATACCCAAGAGCATGGACCTTAGGCCTTTCATCCCTCCCAAATATTCTCCCGTAAGCTAATAACTGTTTCAATCATCCCAAAATCTACCACAGCACAGCAAGTATGTAGGACGTTCCTCCAAAGTAGGAACATTCCTCATACTCCCTTACACAGAGAATCAGCCTCCAGCCTGAGAGCAGGATGTCGATGTTCATAATGCATATCAGAAACATTGAGGACAGAATGAGAAAACAGGAAGAATCTCTTCGACAGAGAGCTTCAATATACTATTTCCTCATTTCTACATCTCATGTCTGATCTCCTGGTTTGAGTCATTCCTACATGAGCTTTATATAGAAACATGTTCCTGGACAAATATAATAGATGTTGCTTAAATGACATTAAATGTGTTGTTAAAAAGCCCAATAATGAAATTATTGCAGTGTGGTCCATGCATGTTACGGAAATGAAAATGGTATTATAGGGATATGACTAAGGTCAAATGTGGCATGGTAGTTGTTCTGCCTACATTCCACAATTGGAATAAACGGATTCCCTATCGACAGAATTTTAAAAACACCATAAGTGTATAATTGGTCATACTTTCTCTGGAATTAACACCTTGCTCTTCTATCTGTGCACATCAGCCTTCACCTTTTAAGTTGACTGGTAAGTGGGAGGGTTTAATTGTACAATAGCAACATATTATAAAGTCTTGGTTTTATGCATGTGGAAGCTAAGTGATGTTCCTCTATTGTTTGCCCCTCTAGAGATTCTGAAAAACTCCCTAGAAGTCCTACAGTGCCATAATCTATAAACGGGCCAATATACACATATTATACATTGCATACAAACATTCCCAATCGAAATTCCACCCATACACCAAAGGGGTGGTGGCTAAACATCCAGAATGATATATATCAACAGGCCTGAGCTGGTTCAGCTGAGCTGTGAGCTATTTACACACACTTCCTCTAAACCTTCCTCTTTCTGTCTTTGCCAACTTCTCTCAAGTGCCCATCATGCCTTGTCATATGAGGCTACACTGTGTTGATTACAGGCAGGTGCACTTTCTATAAGATAGCAGTAATTAAGCCAAATCTATTCCAATGTGTGAATTCATATTATGAGCATTGTGATTATACAAACATGGCATTTAATATGAGAAGATATGAATATAAGTAAATCTCAGTTCTATAATCGGTAGCTGTACCATAAATATAAATTATTGTTTGTTAAAATAACATTCAGAGTGTAAAGGAAGCATTTACACACACAATGCATTAACCCCGGTGCCTGACATCAGTCCACTCACCCTGCGGCACAAGACCTCCAACACTAGAAGCTATTCTGTGTGTATCTTTTCAGTAAACTCTAAAGTCCTTCCCTCACACACACATACACACTCACCCATTCATCAGCACCAGTGCAAAAGCATTGATAGAGCTGAATGGGGCTCACAGAGACACACACCCCCACCAACTCTTCAGCCTCCAGATGCAGAAGACATGACGCCATTGAGAACTAGCTTCCATCTGTCTCTCTCAATCACACACGCACACACACACTTAATTTCCATCTCAATAAGGCTTGTATGACATCATAGCTCACAATATTAAAACATGCTGCACAATAAGGAACATTAAGAGCAGCAAGGTTTATCTCTGAAATCCTGTGTTCACTTCACCAAATATGAGAGTATAAAGCTCCAAGAGCCATAGAACCAAAACATTAACTGCCAGTGTTATAATAGTTATGGCTACTTGTCCTAAAAGCAATCCATCTACCTTACATATAACAAACATCAAATAAAAGTGAATGAACAACCGTTTAACCGTCGCTCTGTGACAGGGCACAATGCAAATACAGTGAGTCATATAAGCACACTTTCTGCTGTTTGCACAAAGACACACACATTATGTCATAAAGCAAGGCATATTGCATGAGGTGTCCCTATCCATTTTGTGATAGTTTATCAGCATATATAATTTCTCCACTGTGGCTGTTTGGTTAAAGGCCAACTTGACTACATACTGTATACAACCTTGTAATGTTTAACCACGAAGAACCTTCATTTCATCAGAGTATAATTAGACTTGTGCATTTTCACTTTTCCACAAGGAAAGAAAAAAAAATGTAAAAAAGTTAAAGTTTAAGAAAAAGAAAGACAACCTAAAAGACACAAAAAATAAAAGAAGTGCAAACTATATAACGAAATATACTCGCACAGACAAGCGGGTTGTCGACTCTGATGTGTATCATATGTACCTCGCAGCTCCCGAGCCTCCTTCATCCTGCGCACTCTGATCTTCAGCCGCATGCCGGTGTGCGGACAAGGAGAGCAGAAACACTCCTCAGGAGAGGATATGACCACTTCCAGAGACATGAACACCTTCACACCGAGCTAAACGTAGTACAGCAGTTCACCACATACAAGACATGAATGGGAAGCAGTAGAATCCTCACAAATCCATGCAAAATAATGTGTGCTGACGTAGCAGAGCGACGGAGGAGAACGAGAGTAATAGCCGGAGAAGCATCAAGCTTTTGACAGCACACAACGAATCCTTCACGGATCGTTCTGTGTGGAGCTCCTTATTGTTGTACTCGCTCACTCAGTCGCTCACTCTCTCATCAACTCACTCTCCCCTCCCTCTCTCTATCTCCCTCCCTCTCCCTCCCTCGCTCGCTCCTTTCTCTCTCTCTCCTCGCTGTGACCTAAGAGCGAATGAGCTCATGTGCTATGATCATAGACTTGCTTTCTCTCTCCCTCTCTCTCAGCAGAATCCTGGCTCATGAGTGAGGCATGCAAACCACATTCCTTACTCACCCAGCAAACATGTAGCCACCTTAGAGGCCCCTTTTCAGAAAAAAAAAACTTGCTCCTCATTGCAGACCACCAAGCTGTATTAGCCATGTTCAAATTTTGGAGCACAAGAGAAGTCAAGATTTGTTAAGACTGTACTGATATTAGGAACGTAAGCCAGTTCTGCAGCCCGCTTTCCTCCTCTTCGTCTACGCCAGCAAAGTGACACTTCTTTATTTGCTTTGCCGAAAATTAGTGTTGTTTCCACCACCCTTGCTCATTTCCAAGAACCTATTACAGTATATTAGCTAGGTCCTTCTATCCAAGCAGTTAAATTTAGCACTGTGGGAGATCTAGTTTATATGCTGATTAAGGTTTATCTTTGTTTTCTTTGCCTTGGATGAAGTTATAAAGGACTACTTGCAAACTGGAATGCATTACAAGCCACTAAAACCTGCCCAAAGAGATGCTATCATTTGTACTTGGCAAAGGCATTAAATAGGGAGGCTAGTCATTCTTTCCATGTGGCCAATTTACAATGCAATGCATGCAAAGCACATGTATGCGTCAGCGCACTTCTGCAAGAACCCTCTCTTTTAATATAAGCAATTAAGACGACACCATTTATAACATACAGCTAATCTAATGTCTGACATTAGCCCTGCATGTTGTCCTAGTAAAAAAAATGATGGAAGCATATGGCAATGTGCTGAGGCACACACAATGCCATAAGCTTCCTTGGCTCATATCTGGCCCCCTACAGGCTGCTCAATTATCCACACACACACACACACAGAAATGACTATTATATCGCTATGGTATGTGTGGTATGAAACAAACATGAATGCAATATGCATCTGATTTTTGCGTATTCACATGCACATGATACATATTCATTAGCGGAAATTCTTGGCCCTGGTGCTTTATCTATTATTCTACCTACATACACAATACAGGCAGCCAAGCTAACGTTTGGATGATGCACTAAACCAGAGAAACATTTTAAAAGCATTAAATGATGGTTGGCTGCAAATACAGACCACCCGCTAGTGTGTGTGTGGCTCAAAAATTGTAACTGCAATAGGATGTTATGGTTCATGGTAATGCATCGCGATAGTCTGCTTTAACGATGTGTATGTGGGGGATGTTCAGCTTTGATACTGCTGGTTGTGAGTTCATCCCATATGTGATTGGCAGGAGGACTGGAGGATGATGTAATGTCAGCAGTGTCCCCAGCTGTCATGCCTGAGGTGTGAGATAGTCTCCAGCGGGGGAGCAGAAATCTCAAGCCGACCGTCTTTCCTATCATGGAGTCTTAGGGGGGTGTGTACTGGGTGTGTAAACCTGTTCCTCTGTGTCTGTGTCTCTGCGCTGATGTATAGTCAATGCTTTTATTGCACAATCCACAAGAAATAAGAAGCAGTAGGTGATCGTACCTGTGAATTTAATCATTATTTTGAACACAAAATGAAAGTCAGTGACAATTATGTTGACAAC
>JAOUQV010000009.1:4160518-4171369 GCA_028565295.1 Aspidoras spilotus | reverse complement strand
CTGTGGGAGGAAACCGGAGCACCCGGAGAAAACCCACGCAAACACGGGGAGAACATGCAAACTCCACACAGAAATTAATACACCTTGTAAATGCTGCAAACGGAGTCTGGGATTAGAACAATTACATCATTAGGTCAAAAAAAAATAAAAACACCTTTGTTTCTGCTTACGTCGTTTCAAATAATAGGTTAGAAGAACTGGAAAAATGTTTTTGTTTATAAAATTTTTAATTCCTATAGAACATGTCAAAAATTATGAAATGATTTCATGGGATGCTTTTTTCCTTATTTGGAAATTTTGGTCAAAGCACATTAAGCAATGAGGCATCAAAATTACTCTTATACTGCAGTAGTGTGTGCATTATTCACAGAGTCTCCCCCCAAAAAAATTTCATATCACCCCTGGCTCTGCATGTAGAAGCCACTTGCATATAAAATACAAATAAGCATGCATAAATAAATAGTGTATACAAGATCATTTACCTCATTAGTTAACAATTTAAAGAGAATGAACAAACCATAAACAAATAAAAAGCATACTCCCTTTGCTTCCATTCATTTTTCAGACTGCTTATTTGTCAAGTATGTTACACGTGGTCTATAGACTGAATTTCAGTGTTTTTGTATAGCTACTTGGAAACCAGGGCTGTATCATGTTAAGGGGAATGCAATAAGGTATGCTGGTGTGTTAATTAGCTCTCACTCCTCTTTAAATCTGAATCAATTACTACTCATATAAAGTGGCACCGCAGTTGAAGCAGAAGGATCGGTACATAGAGTAGGGGAAAATACATAAAAATAGCCACCACTACAGTAAAGGACATGGCACAATAAAGTGCAAAATAATGTACCATGTATGAGAAAAGCCTTTATTAGTGATTAAGATTAACAATACATAATTAAGAAACCTAGGCATCTATGCTGAACATTCACTAAATTAGGATCACGTGGCTAATAATGACTTGGTGCATCTTTATGAACAATTTACAGCCCTCAGACTTCAGGGAACAGACTCTATATGCAGGTCGACCTGTACTTGATGCAGCTTAATGTCAAGTAGGGGCGCAATAGTGTGCAGTTAATAAGTGAAGCATTTTATATGAGAAGACAACCAGAAAAGGGCACATTATTAGATTTTTATTGTCTACAAGGCATGTTATCATGATTTAGTGCAAGAAATGACATCGTAAAATGCTCCAAAATTAGAAAAAAACAGTTCCAACGGAACTCTTAAACGGAAAATCATTACATACAGTTTCTGACATACAAGGCATTGCTTAAACCAGATACCTCAACAGCCCTATGCCTAAGTAGGTGCCTCTCTCGGAAAAACGCATCACAAGACTAGTTGTATAGATATAGATTTTTAGGCAATTATAATACATGCATTTATTAATTAGCCAAAAGTTTTATCCTCATAAGCTATAGTCAATGTTTTCTCCATGCCAGACACTCAGTCTGTCCTCTCCCCGGGCAACAACTGAACCATCTGTCAATAGCAACTCACTGGAACATTTAGCAGCAGGATTACCATAAGTGGCCTTGTTTTTTCACTGCATATAAAGTCCTAATATTACCCTTTACTACTTACCTGGTCAAGATACTGTATTTGACACAGACCTTTATTTGTTAAATGTATAGACAAATTTGATCTTAAAATTAGTTTAAGAATATACAGTATCTAGCAGAATACAACCCATACACACTAATGGCTCTAGCCGAGTAACACACAACGAAGAGAAATGCAATGTAAGTAAGGAGATTACACAAATTACAGGTTCAGATGGTCAGTAATTATTACAGATTTCAAAGATGTTTATAAAAAAGCTGCATTCATCCTTATGCATCATCAACATATCCATTTGATGGATCCATTACTGGCAAAATGTAGAACTCTACATCAGATGGGTTTAAGGATTACCCATCGAAATCTGAAAATCCCTTTTCCAAAGTGCAGGATAACAGCCTGAAAAGTCCAGATGTTTGAGGACAAGCTGACAACTAAAGTTATCTGCAACCATTTAGTTCAGCCTTTCTTAAACTCCACTCTGGAGATGATTTGCCAAAATGCATATTGTAGCAGATAACTAAAGAGTAGGTAATAGATTAAACATGAAGGAATTGCTGCTAGACAAATTACGAAATGCTTGCTGCAGATAAAATAGAAATGTATCAAAAACTGTGCCAAGAGAGACTTCACAACTATCTGTGCAGAAATGAATGCAGCTTATCCATTAAAGCCCTTTTTAACTTCGTTTCTTTATGCACACTAACAATGAACTACAGAGGTGGCCTTTTCCTTGCTTTGCTTTCACATTAAGGCCACTGCCCCAGGCCCTGCCAGGAGTCTTGAGCAGTGTTTGTGTGTAGTGTAGAATTAATCAGGACCATGAGCTAATTATACTGAGACACTGCACGTGCCTAGCCTGCGCTTTTTCAGTAGCCACACAAAAGAGTATGATGTCATGCTTAACCAATAACAAAGAGTCTCTAGTTTCCCCCCGGTCTTGCCCCTTCCGCTTCATGCTTTTGCTCAATCTTTATCCAAAACATGTATTAATCACAGGCATTATCTTATTTGCTGAAGGGAATAACACAGCTCCACTGCAAAGCCAGACAAAGTATCATGCTTGGTATTTTGATGAACTTTCTAAAAGCAGATTTGTTCCAAAGACACATTTTGCTTAACTTTTAGGATCGAAAGAACAAATGATGTTACGCCTTGGAGCTTAGTTCTATAAATATATATATATTTGTGCATTGAGTCATGTTTATAAACAGTAAACCATTGGTTACTATATGACATATAGAGGTTTGCGACATAAACCTTGGAAGGGTTTAAATAGTGACTTGGATTCAACGGAGTTCACACATATAATAGCATAGAGCTCACATTTTAACTTAGTTTAGTCCTTACATTCAGAGAAGGCAACCGTCTTGTTAGTAAATAGTAATATTTAGTATTTATGTTAAGGATTAGTAATGATCAGCATGTTTAATATTATTGTATTTTTCTTTGTATGTTCAGTTTACAGATTACATAAAGACCGATCCGGCCAGTAAAGTCTTCATTCAAGTGCATTATTGGACGAGTCTTTATTTGTTAACTGTCTGTCTAACTGAATTATTCCCAATATTAGTGGGGACAGAACAAATGAAATCATAGTAGAAACACACTACAGTCAAACAATAAACTAGGTCTCTCTATTAAATCACAATATAAAACAATAGCATTGAAATAGTTTCATTTGGTTCACACAAGCGAGAAAATGTAAAATACAACTATTCTAAAGTATCACGATTCATTTTTTTCTCATGGTAAAGCATCTAAATCAGTGATAAGATGGAGCAAGTGGGGGGAAAAAATGTGTTTTTGAATCAAATGTACATGAAACATTGAATTTAAAAACAACTAATGTGTTCACGTACCACGAATATCCACGAATATAACCTGTGTAAATATTACGTATATTATTCGCCGCAGGAAAGGATCTTTCCGTCATTATGTCAATTACATGATTAGTCAATTATATGTACATAGAGTTGCAGTAAAGAGAACTCATTACACCATATTGACAATTATAGTTTGGTTAGTCTGTCTGATGTGTTTTGTCTGGGCTTCTATTCCAATTCTTTTTGTTGTGACTAAAATAAAGTTATGCTAGTTTGCCAAAAAGAAAAAAAAAATGGTGGCATGTTCAATCATGGAATATCATGGGAAATATAAGCATCTGAGCTCGCATCACTTATAATCGATATACTTGCACTTATTTTCCAGCCAACCAACCGTTTCCTGAGTATTATGCTTAAACGACTATTCAAAAGAGACATTTCATTAGGTACACCTGTTCAGTTGCTTGTTAACACAAATATTTACAGTAATCAGTCAATTACATGGCAGCAACTCAACGCATTTAGACAAGTAGAAGTGGTCAACGCAACGTACTGAAATGCAAACCAAGCAACAGAACGGGTAGGAAAGTGACTTTGAACGCGACATATTTGTTTGTGCCATAGAAAAAATAGAAAATATCCAGTGTATGGCAGTTGCATGGACAAAAATGCCTTGTGGATGTGAGAGGTCAGAGGAGAATGGGCAGACTGATTCGAGATGACAGAAACAGAAGGTCAACAGAAACTCAAATAACCACTTGTTATAACGAAGTTATGCACAATCTCTGTTAAAAGTATGCCATGAAGAAACAAGGTAGTTTTGAAGACAAAAGAGGATCCAAACTTTTACTAGCAGGGTGTACCTAATAATGGTCTGTGACTTAATGGTATATTGCAATAAGTGAAAAATCAATTTGTTTATTATAAGAAACTGTAAATGTACCGTTTAAAATTAATAATTCATAATAAAACCAAAAATAAAACCAAGACTCGCTGCAACGTACCTTGACCTTGCCGTTGGGTTGTAGCAGCTCAGTGATGGAAACCTTGTCCTGCTGTAGCCTCCTCTTGACAAGTTTGGAGCAGCAGACGTTGACAGCTCCATGAACATGTGAAGCATTGTACTCGGAGAAGGTGCGGCTGTCGATGACAAGCAGGCGGCTTGCACCACGCTGCAAAAGCCCTGCCAGGCGCTTAATGTCCATGACACTGCGACGGCCCTTCTCCCCTGCCATGAAGAAGTTGCTCCAGATGGAGATCACACACCAAGAGGTGGACCACAGCACAGGTGCACACTAGACTGGGACTGAAGTTCAGCAAAATAGATTCAACACAGACCACACGGCAGCCATGTGTCCTGGGGAAAGAAGAGGATAATGTTAACAATTGAAACAATGCTACATGAACTGCAGATAGCATGGTTCCATGACTGACTTACTTTTGACACACTGACTCACTGTGTCATCATGATGCACATACTGCAATGCAAGAGTATTATCAAGTGAGTGATTTTACTCCATTGCGCCGTCAGTGTTTAGCACCCTGTCAGATTTAGAGCATCTTTTGTTCACTCGTTATACAGGGACCAGGCCGAGAAGGCCTAAATTAAGCTGAAACCAATTTAATGCTGGCACACTCTATGATGAGCATGCTGTTCTGTTACATTAACAGGTTCAACAGCTTCACCAATTGCCTCTACTCATTTCATATCACCAATCACTTCCATGGCCACAGGTCTAAAAAATAGGCACCTAGGCATGCAGACTGTTTTTACAAACATTTGTGAAAGAATGGGTCGCACTCAGTGAATTCCTGCATGGAACTGTGATAGGATGCCACCTGTGCAACAAATCCATTACTGAATTTCCTCGCTCCTAAATATTCCACAGTCAAGTGACACCTGTATTATAAGAAAATAGTGTTTGGGAACTAAAACAACTCAGCCACAAAGTGGTAGGCCACGGAAACTGATAAAGCGGGGTCAGTGGATGCTGATGTGCATAGTCCGAAGAGGTCACCAACTTTCTGCAGAGTCAATTACTCAACTAGAGACCTCCAAACTTCACGTGGCCTTCAAATTAGCTCAAGAACAGTGCACAGAGAGCTTCATGGAATGGGGCTTCATGGTCGAGCAGTTAAATATGTGAGTGGAGGCAGGTGAGCGAATGCTTTGGCAATATAGTGTGTGTTTATCAAGTACACATTACATGAAAGTTAAGAAAGTTAATAGGCAAAAGGTTAGGTTTTATTATTTTAACATAATCTTCAGCAGCAATGGCTTAAATAACGGTATAACCTCCATACACAAGGTCATATACATGTTACACCAGTCAAGGGCAATTTGAAGTCCTCTAATTCACCAAGCAAACATGACTTTGGTCTGTGGGAGGAAACCGGGGAGTACTCGGAGTAAACGCACACAAACAATGGGTTAACATGCAAACATAGGTCCTTTTTGATGTGAGGTGACAACAATACCCCCATGCCACCACTCATAGGCAAAGTACCATAACAGCACTGTGTTTAAAACTGGATCCAGTATACATCACCTATATTGGTGAAACAAAGAAAGTAAATACCAACAGTGCAATATTATTAAACACGGGATATTGGTAATGCTGAGACATGCGAGTCAAGGCTTCTTGGGCATTATTAGACAATTTTGCTGGCATTAGTAAAAAAAGCAAAACCACTTTGAAGTCAGCCAAAGTTAACTTTCATCAAATTAACTATGTGTCATGTCATTTTGTTGCTATGGTCGACTGCACATATGAATCAGCCTTCCCCAATGTTGTTTGTTAAGCATTGTGTTGTTTGTAGCTGGAAGCCAGTTCATAGGGATACATCCGGGTTATTCTCTGCGTTCTGTATAGGAAAGAGCAGAAAAAGAGCTGCATTCTTCACACACAGCACGTGGACTCAATTTTTATCCAGACACTAACCAACAAAACAACAAGCTATTGCCAACTCATCTTGGCTAGACTTGACAGAATGGATTTTTATGTTCTTCTGAACATAACGCAAATGTGAATAGCTAATTTGCTTATGTTTAATATACAAATCCCCATTCCAAAAAAGTTGGAACAAAGTACAAACTGTAAATAAACACGGAATGCAATAATTTACAAATGTCAAAAACTTACATTGTATTCACAATAGAACATAGACAACATATCAAATGTCCAAAGTGAAACATTTTAAAATTTCATGCCAAATATTGGCTCATTCGAAATTACGTGACAGCATCACATCTCCCCACAACACAAAAGTTGGGACAGGGCAATAAGAGGCTGGAAAAGTTAAAGGTACAAAAAAGAACAGCTGGAGGAGCAATTGGCAATAGGTCATTAACATGACTAGGTATAAAAAGAGCATCTTGGAGTCGCAATGGCTCTCAGAAGTAAAGATAGGTAGAGGATCACCAATGCCCCTAATTCTGTGCCGACATATAGTACAGCGATATCAGAAAGGAGTTCTACAGTGTAAAATTGCAAAGAGTTTGAACATATCATCATCTACAGTGCATAATATCATCAAAAGATTCAGGGAATCTGTAAGAATCTGTGTGCGTAAGGGTCAAGGGCGGAAAAGTATATTGGGTCCCCATGATCTTTGGGCCCTTAGACGGCACTGCATTACATACAGGCATGCTTCTGTATTGGAAATAACAAAATGGGTCTGTACATTATCTGTTTACATAATTCACAGCCATCCGTCGTTGCCAGCTAAAACTCTATAGTTCAATGAAGAAGCCATATCTAAACAAGATCCAGAAGCGCAGATGACTTTTCTGGCCCAAGGCTCATTAAAAATGGACTGTAGCAAAGTGGTAAACCGTTCTGTAGTCAGAAGAATCAAAATGTTATGTTCTTTATGGAAATAAGGGACCCCAGCCTGCATTCCAGATAGAAAACCTTTGGTGCATCATAAAACAAAAGATACGACAAAAAAGACAGTTGAACAATGAGAATCCTACATTATACAAGAATGGGTTGAAATTCCTATGCCTCAACTTGAGCAACAGTCTCCAGACGTTTACAGACTGTTGTAAGGAGAAAAGGGGATGTCTCACAGTGGTAAACATGGCCTCGTTCCAACTTTTTTTTAATGTGGCACTGTCACGAAATTTAAAATCTCATAATTATTATCTTTAAATGATAGTTCCACATCATTGCATTCTGTTTTTATTTACAATTTGTACTTTGTTCAAGTTGGAATTGGGTTTGTACATTTTAAATAAACAGGTGTAAACCCGAAACTCCTAGCCAGTTGGCTTAGTAGCCTTCATGCAAACCCACCACTTGTTTGTGGTCATGCTTTCTGATCACTTCACAAATATAATCATGCATGACTTTCCTGGAGGATACACCATCATTCGCACTTTCAGTAACATAAGCAATAAATAAAGGATATGGTCAATTTTGTGCATGTGTGGGTTGTAGAGAATGAGAAAAGAACTTGACGAGGGATTGCTTGTAATCACTCAGACAGAGTACATTCAATTATTGCATTTGGAGAAATTAGCAAATGGCTAATTCTCTTTAGTACTTTAGTAAACGTGATGCCACTATCAGCATACTGTAGTTTCAACTGGCCAACTCAAATGCCCAAAAGAAATTAATTAGGGTCATTCATGCAGGATTAGCTAAATTCATCATGCAAAAAAGATTCAGGAAATCTAATTCTTATAGCAGCAAATTGTAGGGAATTAAATTAAAACACAGATTTCCAGTAATATTTCAAATTAATTCAAGTTCTCACATGAATGGTATGCTAATAGATAGTTTATCTCCTGCCTGACACTCAATGCAGCCTTCAATCAGAAGAACATTCATGCCATGTTGCTCTCAGATATCGTCTAACATGTCAGTCATGAAAAATACATGCTTTTGGCTACCACTGTCCTTCTCTCCCTTCCAAACAGAGACTTAAACACAGGTAGAGAGAAAGTGGACATAGGAAAACTCTCACTGACACCGGGCAAATTTTTTTAAATGTGCAAATATACAAATGCACATGCTAAAGAGTGAAATAATCACAAATGACAACTGCTGCATACTTCACTCTTCACATCAGTGTGTATATTTTAGCCTCATTGAGCAGCAGGACAAGGCAGGCATTTCTGACGGAAATAAGTATTTCCATGCAACTGAGCTGCTGCTGCTGGCTACGCAAAAGCTACAGGCAAAAAAAAGAGACTCATGCTCAGCATTATAGCAGTCCATCCTGCAGAACATAAACATTCTCTCTCTCGTCTACACTCTCTCTCCCTCCCTTTGCAGAGTGTGTGGTGGAATGATGCACCAAGAATATCTGTAGTGCCATGCAGAGTGTGAGACAGTGAAAAGGAGAAAGATTGTTTTGATTGAAAAATCAGTGTCGCAAGGACTACAAAGTTATGCACCTACAAAGATGTCCACTATCATAACACCCATACAATAACAACATGTGACATAAGTGAACATGTGAGATAAGTGAAGAAAACACAGACACAGACAGAAAGATAAACATACAGACAGACAGACAGACACAGCGAGAGAAAAAAACCAGATAAACAAGCAGACAGATGTACGTATGGATGGATGGGTATACAGACTGACAGACAAGTAAATAGATAGAGAGGTAGATAAGCAAATAGACAGATACACATGAAACAGACACAAAACAGATAGACAGACAGACAAAGAAACAGACACAGGCAGCCAGATAGGTAAGCAGACAATCAGAGAAACCGAAACAGACAGACAGATATACACATATATATACTGATAGATGGATGGATGAATGGATGCATGAATAGACAGACCGACAGACAGACAGACAGACACAAAAAATATATAGACCGACAGACACAGACATACCAAAAATAGACAAAGATAGACAGACAATGGTCATAAAACTTTTCCTTTTTAAAATCAACTCCATTAACTTTAAAACTTTATATAGTTGTGTCAAACTGTTAAAAATTATTCCCCATATCATACTCCTAAAATCTCAGAATGCTGGCTCGCTGTAAACAAGTGCCATGCTCAAAGATCCCAGTCTTCTCTCTCTGGATCTGCAGCAGCACACAGAACTGCCTAGTAACCAGACTCACAAAAACAGCATCAATATGGATGCACACACTGCGCCACTCACATCGCTCAGCCATCTGCTGCGTCTGATTCGAACACAACGGCCACATACAAATACATCAATTCTTACGAAAAACTACAATAATTTACACATAAATGGCAAAGCTATAAGGAGAGCAAATCACAGCAGTCTTACTCTTGTCATCACAAGAAGGATATGATGAATCCTCGTTTCAGCCTATAGTTCATTCTGGCATGACTGAGTTATCTGTTCTATGTATGGATACTTAGATGAGCAAACCTGAAGTGTGAGAGTGTGTGTGTGTGTGTGTATGCGTGCTGCTGGCGGGATGTGAAGAAACTGTCGGTGCATGCGTCTAATGGCGGTGCCTCTGCTTGACAACACTGCTGATGTAAGGAGGAAAAGGATGGAGGGGGCTATTTCATCTCTAGGCAGGGCTGTGCACTGCAGTTCGCTACATGAGAGAGCAGGAAGAGAGATGCATTCTTCACACACAGCCCATGGACTGAATTTTTATCTAGACACTGGGATGAACTTATTAACATCAGAGTCACATTGACTAGCTGCAATTGCTGGCTAAGAAATAACTTGTCATGGACATAGCATCAGCGATGCTGCAGAAAGCGGTTTCTATGGCAACAGAGCCAAATCAAAACAGTGACTGAAACAAGCTTCAGCTTACTCTGAAACAAAGTGCACAGAGCAGCTATTTTATTGATCACTTGGAATTTAATTTGCAGAAAAATAACAAATGCCGTTTAATCAGGAAAATAAAAAAATCATATCTGTCGGCTCTATGACTTTGAAAGAGTTTCATGTTTTCTTTTGCAGTAAATGACAAGTGCTAGTGCTAGTGTTGTTCTTGTATCATTCAACTCAGAGAATCTGTACACATATTAATTACAGGAGTCATGGATCTTAGCAAGGAGTTGGTTCTCGTAGCTTCATTTGAAATTCATATGAAATCAAAGACTTTTTTTAGGAAGCTGTTTGTTTTTGAGTTACATCATAACTATGATGAAATAATTGTAAAGAAACTGATTTTAAATATGTTACAAACATTAATATTAGGAAAATAATAGTTTATATAACACCTCTGATTATGCTGATCCTCCTAGAGAGATGTTCAATATAATCGAAATCGGACGAAAATGATTAGTCTGTTGTACTGTCTACAGCTGGATGTAAATAAAACAGAAAGTTATTCACAAAATGTAGATAAAAGACAGTAATTTTTGTCATTTTTAGCACTTTTACAATTAAAGAACAAACCTATACAACAATGTTACAGGGGTTAGACAATGAAACTGAAACACCTGGTTTTAGACCACAATAATATATTAGTATGGTGTAGGGCCTCCTT
>JAOUQV010000009.1:3980947-3994854 GCA_028565295.1 Aspidoras spilotus | reverse complement strand
CTGCACGGATGGGTTAAATGCAGAGGACCAATTCCACTGTGTGCAAACATAGTGGCAAAATGTATCACTTTCACTTCTTCCTGTGAGCTCCTGCCTCCACTCTTGTAGGTCACCCTGTGCTTCTCCTTCTTTTGGAAATATGTGTTTACCACAGCCATTATGCATCCGTTTTGCAAAATCCACTACCATCTGTCCTTTACTTAACATCAAATTTGCCCATAACCTCATCATTTCCTTTGTTTCCTTCACTAACATGCCCATTGAAATCTGCACAAATCACCAGTCTTTCTGGGAATGCTCTCTACTACTTCATTTAGCTCCCTCCGTAATCTCTCTTTCTCCTCCAACTCACGACAAACTTGTGGTGCATAGCCACTGACAACATTCACCATTACACCTTCAAATTCTAACTTCAAACTTATCACCCCATCTGACACCCTTTTCAGCTCAACAACACGCTTTGCATAGTCCTCCTTCAGGACCACCCCAACTCCATTTCTCTTCCCATCCACACCATGATAGAACAGTTTAAAACCTGCACCAATGCTTCGAGCCTTGCTACCTTTCCACATATCCACCTTTCTTCTCTCCATCATATAAGCCAGTTCTCTACCTTTCCCTGTCATTGTCCCTACATTCAGGGTTGCTACCTTAAGTCCTACACTCTTGACACTCCTGTTCGTTCCCAGTCTCCTCACATGCTTTCCTCCTCATCGTCTTCAGCAAACAGTAGCCCAATTTTTGCCCAATTCAGTACTGGTGGCGGTCCTTGTTAACCCAGGCCGCGACCGATCCAGTATGAAGGAACTTTCAAAAAACCCGCATTTTAATTTTGGCAAATGTTTTACACCGGATGCCCTTCCTGATGCAACCCTCACCATGTACCTGGGCTTGGAACCAGCACTAGAAATACACTGGCTTGTGCTCTCTAGTTGCTGGTTTATATTATATATATTAATTACATATTATATTATTGTTACATAGTATTGTTAGTTGTAGAATTATGTATTGGATGTAATGCCACCGTTACTCATCTGGAAAAAATGTTTTCTGTAAAGCTTCTTTTTGACAATGCCCATTGTTAAAAGTGCTTTATAAATAAAATTGAATTGAAAAATGTCATAAAGTCATCACTGTTATATCTTGTCGATGCGCATGGGCCTAAGTCTAATCTTTTTAAATCTAGTCATTTAAAATTAGCTACAGTGGTTATGAAAAGTAGTCAGACCCCTTTAATTTTTTCACTCATTGTTTCATTACAGCCATTTGCTCAAATAAAAACAGTTTATTTTATTTCTCATTAGTGTACGCTCAGAGCCACATCTTGACACAAAAAAACAGAAATGTAGACATATTTGCAAATTTATTAAAAAGGAAAATATCACATGGTAATAAGTATTCAGATCCTTTGCTGAGACACTTATATTTTGTGTTTAATAAAACAGTTTGGACTTGATTAGGAAAGGCACATCTGTGTATATAAGACCTCACAGCGCATATCAGAGCAAATGAGAATCAGGACGTTGAAGGAACTGCCCAAGGAGCTCAGAGACAGAATTGTGGCAAGGCACAGATCTGGCCACGGTTACAAAATATTTTCTCTAAGAGCACAGTGGCCTATATAATTCTTTTTTTTTCTTTTTTTTTGTTTTTCTTTTTTAATATATTTACAAAAATGCACTGAGTGTACATTAATAAGAAATAAATTTATTTTTTTAGATTTTAGCAAATTGATGCAATGAAACAAATAGTGACATTTTTAAAGGGTTCTGAATACTTTCTGTACGCACTGTAATTTTATATCCAAAGTGCTGTGGAAGTTTAACTCTAATAATTCAGTTGCCTGGTCGAGTTCTGAAGGGTCAGATGGTGAACAAGTTAAAGTTAAACCAGGATGTTATTTGCAAAGCTGTGTGCTGTTGCTGATGTAAATGTGCACCTGAAGCTTTAAAGTGGCAGAGTGAATATTTTATATTTGATATTGAAGATGAATATTTAAATTTACAACAAATATGACAAGAAGGACCTGGGTTCGGTCCCTGGGTGGGGCGACCTGGGAAATTTCTGTGTAAAGTTTGCCTGTTGCCTTAGGGCCTAGCTTTAACATGACATTTACATTTTCATACAAAATTACCACCATGTTTATCCAGGAAGTATCCAGAAAGGCTTACTTAATTTACGTTAAATATTTATTGGGTTTAAATCCAAGTATCTGTTAGACACAGTATAATTAAATATTTATATATTTATATAAAAATTTAAATAGTTTTATGATGTTGATTGCGAATGAAAAGATCTGGCTTGCAGTCTCCATTTTGATTCACCCCTAAGGTGTTCTATCAGTTGACATCAGGACTCTGTGCGGCCAGTCATGTTCTTCCAAAAAAGCTCAGACATCCATCTCTTTATGGAACTTGCTTTGTGCACTGGAGCACAGTTATGTTGAAACAGGACGTGGCCATAACCTAACGGTTCCCACAAAGTTGGGAACATGAACTTGTCCAAAATCAACTGCCATGTTGAAGCATTCAGACTTACTTTTACTGGAACTATGGGCTGAGCCCAACTCCTTGAAAACACTTGAAACGCCTATCCACATAATGTTAAACTAATTGACAAACCCAAATTTGAAGCAAGAAGCATCTTTCATCACTCCAAAGAACACACCTCCATTGCTCTTGAGGCCAGTGGCATGATGATCATACCTGAAATGTGGAGGTACAGTATGTAATGATTGAGTTGCTGATCTCTGTGTGCAATATTCCACAGCATCCTGACCCTGCTCTGACAGAGTTCTATTCATTCCCAATTGCCTCCACATTGTTATAATGCCACTGAACACTGACTCTTTATATTTAGTAGCAAGGAAATTTTAAGAATGAAGATGGGTGTATGATATGTTTATTCTCTGCAGTCATTACTCGCCATCTAGGAAACATAAATGGAGGGGTTTAGACAATACAAGTTAGATAAGAATTTGATCATATTGCTGAATTCATCAAAATTTGAGCAGAAGAAGGACATTTTCTACCAAATTTTATAAATAAAATGTGTGAGTTCATTAGAGGTTCCATGAATTTCCATAGGGTAATTTGGTTCAAAACTGTACCACAATGCTTCAAACTGCTAATTATTACTGACCTTATACATTGTCAAGGTGTAAATGTCAACAGTAGCTTTTAAAAAAAATACTCATGTTGGTAAGTTCTAGTGTCTGTATACTATCAATTGTGTTTATTTTTGAGCCTGTCTTATTATTATGATTAGAAATTCATATTTTTTGTTTATGTTTATAACCTGAAAGGAGTAGTTTCTTCCAGGATGATGCTATACATGTTCCAAATATGGAAAACTTGACAAAAAAAACACTAATGGCAGTAGAGGACCATTTCGTCTTTTAAATACTGTAAATATAGTATTTGTATAATATTTCTTCATTGTTTACAAAAGCAAAGTTAACACAGAAGTATTTATGAGTATCCCTTTGGCATTGTGGGCGGGGAGTGGAACTTTATTGAGTTGTGACCAGGTCAGCCAGCACGCTACAAGCAGAAACACAAGAAGTTTATTTGAGATCAGCCAGTCAGAGGGCTGAGCACACAGTCGACCACTGTTGCCCAGAAGCCTTGATCAGAGCCAGACAGCAGAACTTGGCTGCTTTAAGGAAAAAACACATCTTTTGCTGCTTACAACAGCAGGAGAAAGTGAAGAAACCAAGTGTTTTTGTGTGTGTGTGTGTAAGAGAGAGAGAGAGCTTATGGGAGGCTGGGTAGGGGTGAGATGGTGGTTAATTAGGATTTCGTGGGAATATTATAGCCTGTAATCTGAAGCTTGTTTAATATATGACCTCCCAAATGAAAGTGGAAAACACTTGGAGCACATACCTAGAAATCACACGCAGTTCAACCATTCATACGAATAATGATAGTTGAATTTCTAATGGAACTTTATGACTAAGAAGTCTACGTTTAGAAAGGAGAATTACAGATTGCTTACTTTCTGTAGGAGAAAATATATTATTAATATATTATTATATTATTCCAGAAATTGTCCTTACATGTAAAATAAAATAAAATGTGCTGTTATAGTTACAATTATATGTGTAGGTGTGTAAGTGCAGGTGCATGCTGGAGTGGGGCATAATCACACATTTGTGTGTGAATGACGTAGATGTTGAGAAGAAAAATATATTTTAATATGCTGTTTTTTATTATTTTTAATTCTCTACATAAATACTTTAAAAAAAAACAGTTTGTGTGCACTGTGTGACAAGAGTGATAAAAAAATAAGTTACATTACTTCATGGAGGGTAGCTAAATGAGAATTTCTGGAACATTCCCCCATGCATTTCAAATAGAGGCTCTCTGTTCAAAATCATGTCTTTCCCTGAATTCCACCCCATAAACCAACTGGCAATAACTAAAAAAAATCTATCCTTATTATAGCCGAAATGGGCGGTACAGTGGTGCAGTCGGTACTGCTGTTACCTCACCTCAAGGGGCACCCTTGAATCCTTGGCCAAATCTCTTACGGCTGTGCAAGCGGTGGTCTCAAAAGCATGACGGATCTTTTAAAGTTTGTCTTTGTTAAAATGTGTTGATATGTTAAAAATTTCGGTAGATGAAATGTGGACATAGAAGGGGTTGTAGAAAATTAGTCTGATTGTCTAGTGCAAGTATATAGTAGAACATGCTAATGTTAATGTTAGTGTGTTTGAAAAAGTTCTTTATAAAAGAACTCACTGAATTCTTGTTTTAGAAGTAATTTTATACAAGCTTTACAACATAATATATACAGATTGATATATCAACTATCTGCTGTTGCAGACAGTGATGACATGGCATGGAAGTTGAGTGTTGTTCTTCCAAGTGGAGAAATGTGAGCATATTTCCTTCCGTTTGGTCTGACATATTTCTGTGTTCAATATGTTTTTCATTCCGTTTCTTTCCAGATATGTCTGCAACAGGAGCTCTTTATCAAGAAACAAAAAGTGCACTGTGCGTTTTTTCCTTTTTTTGAAGTGCGTATATGTGTGTCACCCTATGATCTCTCCTTCCATGAACCCGCTCTCCCCGTGCGGTTTCCCGCAAGCTATTACTTGGCTACTGTTGCTGGATACCATATCTATGGACCTCAGGGTTTGGAAAACACGTCTGATGGAGACAGATTGGGAGATGATGATGTGAGTAGCTTGTCAAGGAGAGATTGATTTGTTTTTCCCCTCCTTTTTCCCAGTCATGTAGGCCTTTTTCCTTTCATCTGCGTTTTCTCCATATGCAGGCAGTTGAAAGATCAGCCGAATAGAACCACCTGGTTTCCCCCGTGTCGGCCCCACTGCTGTACTCAGTGACCAAGTCTCACTTGCCTCCTGCCAGGTATCCAAGGTAACAACATACAAAGATTACAGCAAGAGAGGTAATACTTCCACTTTTGCGACCGTTCTATTTAATATCAGCCGGAGGAAAAAACATGTTGAAAGTCTTCCTTATGCTTGAGTCATAGAAAGTGAGAAAGATAAAAGCTTGTGTTTTTCAAGACAGAAAATGCCCAGCTGTTCTTTATTACTTTCCCTCTTAGTTCATTGAGACATAATTGCATTCTGACTTCATCTGAACCCTAGCGTAACCCCTGCTCTCCTGTCAGACACTCAGGCATGCATAAGACTTTCATAGTGAGAGGAGATCACACAGTGTGAGTACTGCCACTAAGATCAACAAACGCAAATCAGGAAACTGGAACACTCTCTAGGCACACACACACACACACACACAGTCATTGTGGGGACATTCCATATACATAATTATTAATGTATCTAATTAATGGTAACCTTAAGCCAAAACCTAACCTCAGTAGCCTTAATGAAAAACAAACTTTTAGGCTCTTTGATGTTTATTAAATATTTTTGTTAAAAACTATAATAAATCCTGTGTGGACTAGCCAAAATCTCCTCGTAAAATAAAATGTCCTCACAATGTAAAATTTCATCACAGCCTTGGTGTTCTGTCAAGAGTTGGTCCTCGCAACTATATAAAGACATGCCCACACACACACAAATACACACACACACGCAACACAAAGAGTTTCTTCTCCAGTTAGGCAACCTGTCTGGTTCTCTCTGACTGCTCTTACTGGCAGCAGTTAATCAGCTGCAATGACCTTACTGTTTTCTTTCCTCTCCATTTATTCCTCACCTTCTCATTCTCTCTACCCCTGATTTTGGATATGATTTCATAGGTTTTCCTGTTAAAGTTAGTACAAAACATTTCATACTTTTCTGTTAAACAACCAAACTTTCCTACATTAAACCACTGTGGACCTTTATTTTTAAATGCAATGGAACAGATTCATCCTCCTAGCCCACTCTTGAATTTCACCCTTTTTCATTCTCTCCATCTGCTTGTTTTTACTGTGGAAGTGTAGGGTCCAGCTTATTTACCACTAAAGTGTGTACTGACGTCAACTGCATGGCCTTATGTTTGGAATCAAAGAATTTCTCTGTCCTGCCTCACTGATATGTCTAAACATATAATAAATATTAGGCTTTGACTCTGGGTTGGATATCTATGGCCAATAAAACAAAAAAGTGCACAATGTTTTTTTCTTCACATTTTAGACAGATCCCATCTGTAGGAGGCCCTCATTCAAGGCTCCCCTAAGCAAGCCCCCCAGAAAACCTTGCTAAGACTAAAAAAATATTTTAAGTATGGATCACGATGTTATGTTGAGCAAAACTATTTCAGAATAATGTAAAATCAGTGCAATGCAAAAAAAAATTATAATAGAGACAAAATGTGATCTTAGAGACTGTAAGTTTGGAGTGTACATTGGTGACTGGCAACCTAGTTTTAATATTTTAGAAATGGGTTGAGACCGGCAATAGTTTCCACTGAAGTTTGTGTAAAGCAAGCGAGTGGCAGTTCTGTGACTTGAAATGCTTTTTTGATTAGAGAGGTCAGAGGAGAATGGCCAGACTGGTTCAAACTGACAGGAAGGCTCTAGTAATTTAAATAACCACTCATTAAAACCATCTCAGTAAGCAACACACAATTAAACTTGAGACAGAAGAGCTACACCAGGAGAAGACCACATCACGTTCTACTCCTGTCAGCCAGGAATAGATCTTTGGACAGGAAACAGAACAGGCAATGTTTATACAAACCACATTTCCAGAAAATTGGGACACTTTCTAAAAACTGTAATTTGTTAAAGTCATTTGAACATTTATGTAACTGAAAAATGTACAAAGAAAACATTTGCAGTGGTGTCACTGACAAACCTTTTTGTTTAATAATATTCTTTTTTTTTGAAAGTACAACAATAGAACAATAGAATATGATGCTTGCAAAAAGCTGCAATTGGACAAATTAACACTGTGACTGTGACTGAGATAAAAATAAAACAGTTAAACCTTGAGCATCACACCCACATTGACAAACTCCAACCAAAAATGTACTAGGTTGTCCCATCTGGGGATTAAACTCGGGTACTACTTGCTGTGAGGTGTCAGCACTACCCACTGCATCACCGTGCCACCTAAATTAATAATATTAATGAATATTTAGGTCCTTTATCTAGTATTCATAACGTCATGAAAGTAATTCCGGAGTCAGTGGAAATCTCAGTTTTACACTTTATCAGTTAAATAGTTAATAATGTCAACAAATAAATTTTCATCTTCATGACTGCATGGAGGTGCATTAGTACTTACCTGGCCTACCTGCAGTCCAGACATGTCCCCTACTGAGATGGCGCATCAGGAAGAGTAAAATCAGAGTGTCATTCCACAGTTTAAAATTTTGTATGCAGCAAGAAAAATATATTTTACAAATGAAATAAAAACGGGTGATGTGATCCACTGATAAATATGCCACTGCGCCCTAGTTTTTAGATCTTCTTGTAGCAGTGGAGCTACAAGAAGTGCTGGAGCTTTTTCCTGCTTGTGTTTATAAATCCCCCCCAACAAGTAAAGTAATATTTGATTAGTTTGACCGTGTAGAGATTTTCTGTTGTTCACAACTGTTTTTTATAGATTTCATAACAGAAATCATATGCCTTTTTATTTATTAATTTTATGGTTTGTGTTAGACATGGCAATAATTATCTCCATTAATTATGTCAGTGGAAAGTCTACACAAAACTCTGCCAACATGCTCTGCTACACTCTTCTGTTCTTTTTGATGGATTTCATTTTCAACACACATATATTTTTACATTATTAAATACTGTTCAATGTGGTTAGTAAGTAGTCTAGCACATTCTCTCTAATTTAATATTTTTGAGATTAAAGTCAGCGTAATGTGACAGTACAAAGCCAAGTTAGGAGCTACTTTTCGACTATGAATGATTCGTTATGTAAGCGTTTATATTACTGAAGAAATTATCTAAATGGTGTTGTTGCTAGACAACAATAGAGTTCCTGTCATAACAAATGTGTAAATGTACTGTTTCCTAGAAGGCTAAACTGTTGAAATGTTCTATATAAGCAGTTTATAGTCACACCTAACAAATTATCAAAATGGTGCATTCTGGAAAGCTTTTGTAAAGCCTGCCAAAACCATGAAATGAAGAATAATACTATATACTTCTTGAGCTTAATTTCCACAAATTCACTGCATATGGAGACTGTTTGTATTTTTGTAAATGTTCATAGTTAGGTGTATGACTCACTGGGTGATGTTTAGGTGTGGTATTCTTTCACATACCCAATGGAGTTTTACATCACATTCAGCCTTTACTCAGTGTACTTCAGAGGCTGTAGGATATGTGAGGTAGAAAAAACCTCAAAACAGTTGTTTATGAAGATGTCTAGACACCTAGTGTAGTCATAAGAATCATCTTTTATCCTAATAATAACTAATCATCTCATTAGAAATATCACATTAGTTGAATGAATGACTTGCACATGTGATATTGGTTTACCTTGGTCAGACCCACAGAGCTTGAGGCCACCATGTTTGTTTAAAAGCTGAGGCTTTGCCAAGGCCTTCCTGGACATGATACTCATAGTGGTTGTGTTCCCCCTCATTGTTTTTATGCTAAATTCTCAGTGGCCAAAGGCCACTTACAGCCTTTCTTTTCCATTCCTGCATGTCAGATCCCAATAATTTATAATAAGCTTTATCTGGATAGAACCATAAGAGTTTTGGTATATTTTTCTGCATATTGTAATGTATTTCAGTGCAGAAACAAACTAGATGTGAAAGGAACAAACCCTGCTCATAATAGCCTAATCTCTTAGGTGCAGCTTCAATGGAAATACATTATGCTTATTATGTGAGGACTGCCAATCATTCTATTTCTATTCATAGTGAATACAGTGAGGCATATTGAAACTTTTTGTCAAGTTCACTGATTTTCTGCCAAAAGTTTATCCTGATAATCATACAGCCACTTATAGCTGTTGTACGTGCAATAAAAACAAGTAAAAACAAACTCCTTGTAATTTTCCCAGTAGAGGAGACAGAGATTTAGATGTGATTTTAAATAGCTAGATAGATAATGTTGCCTAAAACATTTATTTATTTATTTTCTATACCCGCTTAATCCTAGTTCTAGGGTCACAGGGAAGCCGGTGTACACACACACACGCACATTCACACACTAATTCAGCAATTCCGAGACACCAATTAACCTATCATCCATGTCTTTGGAATACAGGAGGAAACCGGAGTACCTGGAAAAAAAGGGGAAGAACATGCAAACTCCATACATAAATTTCCAGAATCGCCCCACATGGGCTTGAACCCAGGATCTTCTTGCTGTGAGGCTAAAGCACTATCCATGGTACCACCGTGCTGCCCTTGGCTAAAACAGTTAAGCTTTAAGTCATAGGAATCACTTTCCAATCTGCATAAGTGTAATGTATGTAACGCATATTTGTTTATGGGGTTTTCTGAAAAATGCCCTGTATTAAAATTACATTAGTTTTAGTACTTTTATTACCCTGTGACCCTAGAAGCCTAGAACCATGGTGACAGAGTATAGACTCTTACAGGGTCACTGATCCAAAGTAATAGTGCTTGATACTAAATTATGAAAACTATGATAATACACAAGTTGGAGTATAAATCAGTTTTCTCTGGCCATGGCAGTGATATTCATTTCTGTGAAGGTTTCCTAAAGAGATTTCCCCTAAAATCTTGGTGCGATTAGAAAGACACGTTGTGCTCCATTCCACAACGGTTGTCAAGTTGTCCTGAGGCGTAAAAAAACCTTTGGAAAAAAAAACACGTGTACAAAACAACAATAAAGACTAGACAAAATAACAAAATGATGCAAGTCTACAGCTGTCTCCAAGCTGCAGCAAGCACCACATGGACAATCACCGGCTTTCCCTGATGCCGAACTAGATATTCAGATATGAAATATCTTATGTATGTCTATAATGTTTGTGCTATCAGGTTGTTTTTCTTTCTTGTTTTTGAGTAATGTTATTAAAGAAATAGGATAACTTGTCAAATCTTGTATCATGTGTGTTTCATGGAGGTCCAGCTTACTTCAATTAAAAGTTGTAAGCGGCTGGTTTTGATCAAGATCCTTGGCAAACCTTAGGTGATTCTTTTTCTAACAAAAAACAAATGGGACTTTGCACTCTAAACATTATTTAAGAATAATAGCCTGTCTTCGGGGTGGGGGGGGGGGGATCTAGCTCTCACTCTACTTCCTAATGAGCTTCCTTGCTTAGCTTATATAGCAAACATGTCAGATACATGGTTAAATGGGTAAAGGGTGTGTAAAAAGAAAAAAACAGATGTTCAGTATCCATGAATTAAAATAGGTTAGTTCTATTTGTCAGAGGGAGGCCAGAGGGCCAGGAAATGTTTGCTCTTTAATACTCTCAGGTTGCCGATCCCCACACACAGGACTTTTAGGACTGTTAGTAACTCATAGAAAGGAAACGTAAAATTGATAACCCACAATTCAGAACTATGGTTTACACATTTTTTTATTTCTTGGTTATGTGGGAGTAGTACATCACGTCAACTGTATCCACTGACTGCAGATGTGAAAGAGCTATTCACTCAAACCATATGGCATCCACAAGGAAATGCTCTTAATATCTGTTATATAAATGGTCTACATCAGAGAGGAAGGGAGGTGGGGGTGGCATGCCATTCGCATTCATCAGATGTCTGGCTACATTCAGTTTTCTCTGAGAAAGTGCTGCAATCTTTTATTTTTAAACATACAGTAATTTCCAGAAGATGTAAAACAAATTTGTGGCAACTGAAAAAAAAAATAAGTCATTACAGATCCTTTTAACTAACCGTATCAAAATTTAATGTGCTAATAACATATTAATAATGGTGGCTCAAATACATTTCAGTCAGTTTACATTTTAACACCTTTAAAACCAACTCACCTGTTTTGTGACGATTGCACAATTATTATATTACTATGACATCAGACAGTTGAGAAGCAATATTCATATTTTGTCTATATTATTTTCTATTTCTATTATTTTCTGTTTGATAATTTAGATGTAAAGGACAAACCTGAACCACTGCACAGGGCAATTCTTCTGTTTCGGCTTAAATATAACTGGGCAATGTGCGTTAGGAACATCTTCCTGACAACACTGGGCTAATCACAGACAAACAGGCACACCCTTGTAAGCTCTATTTAAGCAGGTGAGAAGCAAGAGTGGTTTCACCGTTTTTGAATGTTAGGGACACTGGTACTGAACCAGGTAGCAGCAAGGTGGAACAATCTTGACCCAAGGTAATTTGAGGCAGGGAAATTTTTCAGGGTCTGGTGTAATTATTCCTTATCTATTTATTTTCATCCTCTTGCTCACGCAAATAGATAGCTCCGATACGTTGTTTAAATTTACATTTAAATTTACGATTTACAAAAGTGCTTTAAGACAATATCAGTAAAGATAATTTATTTTTTAATCATCATGAAACCAAACTATAATATTCTCAAGAAACTGTTGTGGAATTGTGCATGTGGGTTTTTTTTTGTTTAACCCACTGTTTATGGGCAGTATTTACTTTTACTTTTAATTATTCCCTTTGATCAGTCAATATTTCTCTTCACCTTTTTACCATTCTTTTTTTAAGACACTGGGTTTCCGTTAAAAACAACACTTTCAAGTTTTAAGACCTGCTCGTTCCTGCCTCACGTCATCTTTATTTTCCCGTTTCCCATGCTCTTGGGCAGCTCAGTAGTTCAGTGAGTTAACACACTGTGCAGTTTTGGGTGTTCCTTATTGAACCTCTTCCACAGATGATTTTTTTCACTTGCCTAATATATACTGTATAGTTTTTATATTATATTTTATATTCCATCTGACACCCTAACCCTGTCCTTACATTATAATTCAGTGTATAATATTAAAATCAAACAAAAACTACTTTCTATCAATTGATGTGGTTTATCTCTATTTTGCGTAAGCTACACCAAAAGCAGAACCATTTAATATGGCATGTAATAAGTAATCATCAGTAACCAGACAGTTAAATGCTGTGTACATCCTTGATAATAAAAGTATATTCTTTTATTGTTGCAAACAGAGTTAACCAAATGTCTAATGTTTATTTCTGTTGTGGCATTTACACATTGAGAATGAATATATAAGTACCAGTGCCAATCAGTGTGGTACATTAATAAGAAGCAAGAATGCACTTGTGAGCTCAGCAATAGTAAACCATTTTGTTGACCACAGTAGTGTGCAACTGAATCATAGCTAAGAATGTTACAGTTTATCCACAGAACAGTAAAATATATATGTGGAAAGGAATTCAGTAAAAAAGAAGACACTAGCTCAACCTCAGTATTTAAACTACACAGTGTAAACACTGGTAAACCAATGGCATATGTATCTATGAGCAAGAAAGGTATATGAAATGACTTTAGATGTATGGGATAGATCAGTTTTAAATTGAAAACTGCAGAAACTGTGTGTCGGTGCGGGCAGCAAGATGGAGTATGACATTTTTGTGGTTTCCACTCAAGAATAGCCAAAATATAGTCAGTGCCCTATGACGAATCTCTGTGCCCTTCCAGAGAACTCAGGTTAGGTCAAGACACATCCACTAAAACGCTGTACCCAGTTTGGTTGAGCTGGGACCAAGTTCAGGGTTTTTGCCCAGTCAGGGATGTCTGTGACCTGTTAGTATCCATGTATAAGAGGACTATTAAATTAAAGTTCAAAAAGGTACAGTAAGAAAACTTCACCTCAAGCAAAGATACATAATATTTTAATGTCTAAATTAAATTATAATTTAGTGCCATGTATGTTGAAGAAGTTTAGTAGTTCTTTTACGTAGTTAACAACTAAATATCAAATTACATAAAGTACAGATGAATAATACTCCGAAAAGATTGATCAGTTTTACACTTTTGAACTCGAAACAGTTGTAGATCTACAGTAATTCGTTTACAATAGTTTATACTAATGAACTCCTTCACTAACCCACCATCTGTTTTATACAACTGTAAATATACATTCTATTGAATATATTAAACCACTCATTAGACCAAAGTTGGGGCAGACATACATATTCACACATGATTGATATATTGAAGCATGTCCACTTTATCTGACTTACTCTACATGATTTCTGACGATGGGAGGAAACCAGAGGTTACAGAAACCTACAGGGATTGGACAGTGAACCTGAAACACCTGGTTTGAGACCACAATAATTTATTAGTATGGTGTAGGGCCTCCTTTTGCGGCCAGTACAGCGTCTTGGGAATGACACATACAAGTCTTGCACAGTGGTCAAAGGGATTTTAAGCCATTCTTTTTGCAGGACAGTGGCCAGGTCACTATGTGATGCTGGTGGAAGAAAAAGTTTCCTGACTTGCTCCTCCAAAACACAAAGTGGCTCCTGATACATCACAAGGACTTGCTGTCTTGGTCACAGATGCGCCAGCAAGACGTGCACCAACAATTT
>JAOUQV010000009.1:3902063-3914221 GCA_028565295.1 Aspidoras spilotus | reverse complement strand
CAGGCTTGTCCAATTTAGCCATGAAACCTCCCACACTAAAATAACAGGTGTTTCAGTTTCATTGTCCAACCCCTGTACATAGTGAGAGGTTTCATACTTGTCTGACTGTTTTTCTGACAAGGATCCATGCTGATGTGTGATTGTAGATATGTAGATAATTAATATGAATGTATATGTCAGTATCTTTGGTTGAAGAAGCCTGTGTGATTTTTCTGTGTTGTATAGTCAGTATATTTATCTCCAACAGCAATATTCCAAAACATTCCCAAAATTCAACACTTGTACATAGTGAAGAGGCCAAAGTGAAATTCTACATAAAAGTTTATTTCAGGATGTAATCACATGCCCCTCCTCATTTCCCCAAGTGTACTTGTACATACTGTTTTCCCTTGTGCACATTCTGCTTGTTCTTTGCTCCTACTTATTTCCTCTGAAGGATTTATTTAAATGATTGCAGGGCAGAACAGAGGGAGTTCACATTAACCCTTGGGAGGATGCCAACTACAGCGTCTATAAGGTCATGGACCGCTTTGGCTTCCTGCAGTAAGTTCAGTTCAGTATTTTGGATTAAAGACCTGATGTATTCGACATAAATCATTATGGTCTGCTTGAGCCACCTATAGTACTTTTGTGGGCTTGCTAAATAAACAGTGAAATTCAGTTCTCTATTCTGCTAGAGACAGTTTTTTTGTTAATATTGATTGAACAGATATGAATGTTGTCTATATGTGGTTTTATTACAGTTTGTTTTATTTTCCAGTGAGGAGGAGCTACCCACACCGAGTGCAGTGGAGGAAAAGGTCAGATCATTGTATATATGCTCAGATGGGGACCAATTTAACTCCTTATCTTCACCTTCTCATATTCACTAATAACATAGTGAATAACATAATAGTAGTAATAATAATTTCAACTTATATAGCACCTTTTACAAACCCAAGGACGCTTTACAATTAAAGAGAAACAAGTAGCAGCAGTACAGGATGTAGAGAGCTGGCTCGCAACAGCAAGCAGTACGGACTGAGTCGACCAGCAACCCATACATTGTCCTCTGAAATAAGGAAGTGACAAATCGGCAAGCAGTCCACGGTCGCATTGACAAAAACCAAATCTGGCAAAAAGTCACACTCCACGGACAGATCACGTCCAGAGCTGACAAGAACACTGGTGCACATTCCGCTGAACAAAAAGTAAACAGTGTCAGTCCACATGGTGTGAACAGCACATCCAGCGCTACACTGTGAAAAATGTACCTGGAGCTGGATAAGTAGCAGGGGTTGGCAAAAAAGACAGATAATCAGCTTGACTTGCCATCAATAGCCATGGGCAAGAAAGTCAGGAGACATAAATAAAATAAAAATGTATAATAATTATATAAAGGAATGTAAAGTAAGAATAGTTCCAGTGAAGAGCGGGAGACCAAACAAGCACAAACAAATGTATAACCGGAAGTGATTCATCCATCATGATGCTGTACGTTTTTACCATGTAATGAATAACCTCTCTGGATGCCTGCTTTTAATGTTTATATTATGTCCTTTAGCCTGCCATATGTATTTAATTATGATGTACACTATATATAGATGTTGCTTATTAGCATTCATTACGCAGATACTTACCATTCATCAGTGGCTTTCTCAATGCTTTGCCCACAGCATAAAAATCAGGAGATGGAAAGGGTGGAAAAATGGCTTAAGATGGTGAAGAACTGGAACAGATACCATAACAGTGAGAAGGTGAGTTTCATTACTGTGAACCCCAATGAACCCAATCCCAATTCAGTGATTCACCCAAGTGTGTGTTTGTGTCAAATACAGATGTTGAAGCGGGTCTATAAGGGGATTCCCCTGCAGCTGCGTGGCCAGGCCTGGGCTCTCCTGCTGGAACTGGAGAAGGTGAAAGAGCAAAATGAGGGGAAATATGAGGTAGGATTTATGCAGGATGTATGTTTGGATTTTGCTTTGCACTATTATAGAATAAGTACAGGAAACAACTGAGATCGGTTTGCCCACGCATGCTTTAGGCTTGTTTTTTGTTCTAATTGGTCAATTAATAAATGGACATTCCTCTTTTTACACAAACTATTTTCATTTAAAGACAAAATTTTAAGACTAATATCTCTAATTATGAATTTTTTAGCTCCAGTAGTTGATGTTAATTAATTTCTGACTAAGAAAAATATTTTTCTTAGATGTTTTGAATGTGACATTTTATAAATTCTAACTCTTAACCACAGGAGAACTGCAGTTCTGCAGCACATGTGATTAGGATTTTACAATCACCTGTGATTGACATTTTTATATTAAAATAATAACATTTCATAATGATGTTTCAATGGAACGTTGTCAACAAACAGTGACATGAATGAACTCGTATAACTATGTTTATGTAGTGAGTAAAATGGGTTGTTTCACACATTGTACCGAAGTATAAAAACTTTGAGCTAAAAGTTCATTGAAGAGAAAAAACATAATTTTTTTTTATCTTTCGACTTTTTCCCTGTCACCAGGGGTCGCCACAGCGAGTCCCTCGCTTTTGGATCTGGCACATGTTTTACGCCGGATGCCCTTCCTGGCGCAACCCTCACCCTTTCAGGCTTAGGACTGGACAATTTAGCTTCTCCAATTCACCTAGAATGATCTCTCAAATGCTTTAAAATGCAAAAATCAACAAGTTAAAAGAAAGATCATATAAATCAGATTGACAATATAGAATATTACAATATAATTACAATAATGCAAAATAGCATCCAGTGATCAGTTCCAGGAAAATCAAAAAGAACTTATGTTATGTGTGAGTACGGCAACAATCAGAAGACGCCGACATGAACAGAATCTGTTTGCAGATGTAAAAACAGATGTATTGAAATGGTTAAGGTTTGCTGAAGAGCACATTGACTGGCCTAAAGGAAAGTGGCGCAAGATTCTATGGATAGATGAGAGCAAGATTGTTTTTACATGAACACTGAATTTAAGCCACAGTACGCTGTGATTACTGTCAAACATGGAAGTGTAAGCATAATACTTTGAGGATGCTTCTCATATTCAGGAGTCATGTCCATTTATTGCATACCAAGCACCATGGAGCAGGAATTAAGTTTCTATAACTAAACAGTTCAGCGATTAACAGAAAATCTAAATCTGTAAACAAATCAGTTTATACTGTAAATATTCCAGTTTATAAATGATAATTCAGACTATATTATATCGGAATATATTATTATTTTCTTCATTTTTAGTTCATGTTCGTAAATGAATTTGCAGTGCTCCCAGTTCCTTTGTGTATATAGAAATAAATGCTATCATGAGGACGTAGCTTATTCTCTGTTGCTATTATTTTATTAGATTAGATTCAACTTTGTGCAGACTACAGGTACACAGCCAATGAAATAAGTTTAGCATCTAACCAGAAGTGCAGGATACAGCAATTATTTACATAATGGGCAACAATCATTGGAGGTTAAGTCCGGTTTACAAATGTGCAATATTTTACAAACACAACTAGTACATTTTACAATGTATTTTTTAGAATTTAAATCTCAATAAAACCACACAAGAATCGTCCCTTATTGTTTTGAGGGGGATTGATTGAACAGTATAATATAAATTTTTTTAGTTTGATATTTATTCTCGAGTCTCTTACTGCGATACAAAGATCGAATCTCTATTTACTGTATTTTATTGTTTGTTATTCCAATGTAGTTTTATTTGTTAACTCTTTTACAGAAAATGAAGGAACAAGCCAGAATCTTCTCAACAGAAATCAAACAGATAGACTTGGATGTCAACCGGACCTTTAGGAATCATATAATGTTCATGGAGAGATATGGAGTCAAGTATGTCTCATGTGCAGCTCGGACAAATGTGAAAAACTTAAGTATATTTCTAACGCCTTTATAAATAAACAGGCATGTCTGTCAGTATACTGTATAATGTTGCGTTAGACTTGATCTCTTTCAATTGCCATTCTAGAAAATATTGAATGTACTAATGGTCTTGCTCCATATGCACCGCTTTTTCTGTGCACTTCGACAGAAACACGGAAACCTACAAAAACTGCAATATTTGTTTTTCCTTAATTTCCTCACTCTGCTTTTGTCATTTATCTCCATGGCCGCTAGTGTTTGGGTGGTTGTGAAATAAATATTTTGGACTTTGTTAAGCAGAAACTAAAACAAGAGCCTCACTTCCTCACTTGCCTTAGTTCAGTTTCCTGTGAGTGAGGTGTTACAGGAAGTAGCAGTCCAGCACAGAGGGCCCAAAATAAATGTGCATTTTACATCATAAACAATAAGTCTCCTCTTATGGGGTAAAAATGCCTTGTGGTTTCCCTCAGATCATCAGTAACTCGGATAATGTTAGAATGTCTGGTTCAAATTAAGACGTCAAAGCAAAAGGATATATCAGCAAATGAGATATTGTTCACACAGACATATTGGTAATGTATCTCCGTGGTTATGTAACTGCGTGGCATTACTGTATATTCAGCAATATGACATTAAGTGGTGTTGTGTGTTTATCTGTTCATACAGGAGCAACACAGATACACAACTGAACACAAAGTAGTCTCAAAACACATGTACTGAAAGCTGATTGTTCCATGAGTATGTAGTCTTTGTATAGTTAAAATTAATCATCACTTTTCTATCCACAGACAACAGGCACTTTTCCATGTGCTGGCAGCATACTCTGTCTACAACACGGTGGGTGTCAGTTACTTAAAGCAAAGGAAATTATCTACAAACCCGATTTCAAAAAAGTTGGGACAAAGTACAAGTTGTAGATAAAAAATGGAATGCAATGATGTGAAAGTCTCAATATTCCATATTTTATTTAGAATAGAACATAGACGACATATCAAACGTTTAAAGTGAGAAAATTTAAAGAGAAGGATTAGGTGATTTTAAATCTCAAAAAAGTTGGGACAAGGCCATGTTTACCATTGTGAGACATCCCTGTTTCTTTTTTACAACAGTCTGTAAACAAGTGGGTACGTAGGAGACAAGTTGCTCAAGTTGAAGGGTAGGGATGTTAACCCATTCTTGTGTGTACCTTTTAACTTTTTCAGCCTCTTATTGCCCTGTCCCAACTTTTTTGACATGTGTTGCTCCAACGAAATTTTAAATGAGCCAATATTTGGCATGAAATTTCAAAATGTGTTTCAAACAACTGATATTTTGTCTATGTTCTATTGGAAATACAATATTGTCTGATTATTATGTAAATTATTGCATTTTGCTTTTATTTACAGTTTGCACATTGTTCTAACTTTTTTGCAATTGGGTTTGTACTAAGCTAAGCTAGGTAGAGGTTAAGAGAGGCATTAACTCTGTCTAGATTATGAATGCTGTTTTACATTATTTTCAATGTTTATTGTCAGCACAAGTTTAAATATGGTAAAGTCATAACTAATGGAATTATGTTATTAGACAACGTGGAAGAAGACAACAAGAGACTGATGAATGATTTTATTCCAATGTTCCATTACTGTATCATTATACAATGAAATATACAATGAACGAATATTGGGTGTATTCATTCTGTTTTAATTTTTTTTGTAGGAGGTGAGCTACTGTCAGGGAATGAGTCAGATCGCAGCCATTTTGCTGATGTACCTGAATGAGGAAGATGCATTCTGGGCCCTGTCTCAGCTTCTTACCAACAAAAAGCATGCTATGCATGGTGAGATGCTCTCTGTTTTATATTCAGACAGTATGTGTGCAAGACGATAATCAGGAAACTTCTGCAGTGTTATCCAGTGCAATGTTTACTGGATGAAAGCCTCAGTTTTCTAAGTGATTCATTTCTTATGTTAAATAGATTTACATGATTGGTGCCATGCTGTGTTTACAGTGTTGTCTATCTGATTACTCTCAGGATTCTTCATTCCTGGCTTCCCCAAGCTTCAACGTTTCCAGGCTCATCATGACCAGATCCTGGCTAAACTTCTTCCAAAGCTCAAGAAGCACTTGGTAAGGTCTTCTGGACTAATATGATTAGTTATACACAAACTAACAATGTTTTAATTTATTTACAGACACATGATTATGACTTTCTCTTGTTCAGGATAAAGAACAGATGACTACTGGTATATACACAACCAAATGGTTTCTGCAGTGTTTTATTGACAGGGTGAGACATTTTTCATATTTGGGTTTCATTTGATTTACCAAGATATTCTACCTGCACCAAATACACCATAAGTATTTGCTCACCCATCCAAATTATCAGAATCAGGTTCCAATTACTTCCATGGCTACAGGTGTATGAATGCTCTTAGCATACCAAGACATTTTGGACAGTTCCATGCTCCCAACTTTGTTTTAGTTTGGAGCTGTCCTCTTCATCTTCCAACATGACTGTGCACCAGTGCACAAAGCAAGGTCCATAAAGACATGGATGACAGAGTCTGGTGTGTATAAACTTGACTGGCCTGCACAGAGTCCTGACCTTAACCTGATAGAACATCTTTGGAATGAATTAGAGCAGAAACTGAGAGCCAGGCCTTCTGGTCCTGCATCAGTGTGTGACCTCACAAATATAATTCTGAAAGAATGGTTAAAAAATTCCCCATAAACACACTTCTAAACCTTGTGGACAGCCTTCCCAGACGTGTTGAAGCTGTTCTAGCTGCAAAGGGTGGACCGACGTCATATTGAACCCTATGGATTAGCTCATATGTGAGTCAAGGCAGGTGTGCAAATACTTTTGGAAATAAAGTGTATGACTGTTCACAAATGCTGTTTCATTGGCTTTATTAACCCGATTAACAGGAGTGTTGTCAGGAAGCGTATCCAAGCTATGGTAAATGCAAGCGTATTCGTTTATACAGTTACAGTGTTTTGAATCAGGATTTTGAGAAGTTTATTTCAACAGGTTTCGCTTATCCTGCTTTAATAGCTTATAAAATCAGCTTTGAAGTGTCTTTGGTGTCATTGTCCTGTTAAACTAACCAAATGTGGTAGTCATTTTTCAGTTATTCCATACACTTTTTAAGTTACATCAACTTTTCTAGTCTTAATTGTGCCTGGCATACACTGTCATCAGTTGGCGGTACGGATGAGTCGGCTTTTTCCAGTGCCCTGTGATTTAGGTTACTTGTATCATTTGTGATGTGTAAGAACTAGAATAACCTGTAAGTGCAACATCACCACATGGACAGGTTTTTCAGGGGCCAGATAAACCTGTCTACCTCGTGATGTCTGTCCAGGTTATTTTAGGTCTTCCACATATTCTGACACCCTCACTGTTTGTTATTCTTGATCTTTGATTTGATTGTGAATTTTTTTTTTTTTTATTAAATAGACACCATTCACCTTGACATTGCGTCTTTGGGACATTTACATACTTGAAGGAGAGAAGATTTTACCTGCCATGGCCTACACAGCTCTCAGAATACATAAAAGTTTGTATCAATATTTATTGAGACACAGAGATGTAAATATGATTGTGCTGAGAAGTTTATTCAGTTTGTTCATGATCACACTCTTAAATACCATTGAATGTTTCTGCACATACTTAGAGCTGCTGTTAAAGATGCCTTTGGAGGATTTGAGAGAGTTTCTGCAGGAAAGTATCTCCTCCTCCTTCCAGATGAGCGATGATGCAGTTATTGAGCAGCTGCAGGCAGCCTTGTCGGAGCTAAGGAAAATGAAGCTGGATCTTCCTCCTGCAAGTGTGTCTTTTTATATATATATATACAAAATTTTTTTATATATATTCTTATGTATTCTTGAGTTATAATCCTTAGGAGAATACTAATTTCCACCATTATACTTATAAAAAAGATGATGGAGAGAGGGCAACAAGGCACCTGCTCACCCTGCTCAAAGATATTTAGACCACTGCTATCCAGTGATTCACTGAAACATTTTCTTAACCCAGATGTATAAAGTCAAACGTTTGGTTATCACTTCTGTTTCTCTCCTTAAAATAGTTGTATAGACTTGGTTGTATTATACGTTACAGACGTACAGTATTTATCTGATCAAAAGTAGAACAATTAGTATTGTTTAGTCTTAGAAGTATTAATAATAATATTTACTGTGGTGCTGTAGCAGATCTCTGAATTAGTTTCTCCCACAGGGAGAAGCCGTTATAATCCTACAAGGGTAAATGTATGTTGTTGCTGCAAGAGGGGTAATAGAATATCAATGCAATTGATAATAATGTTTGTAAAGTCTCTCATCTCCAGATGTTGCACCAGCATTTGTGTTTCAGCCTACGCAGTTTGCATTAGTTTGTTCGGGATTCTTTATTTTAAGGGAATTCTTAATTGAATTCTTTATTTATTTAAATATTCAGTTTCAGCATTACCGACTACAGTGTACTATATAGTCCAGTTGTCTTGATTTACTGCACATGGATGGCTAAAAGCATTAAACTAAGCTAAATGTATGTTTTTGTATTTTACAGCTAAAGGTGACGAACTACCAAAGAAGTCTCTTGGCGTAGAGCGTCCAATTGTGCTAACCCTTTTAACCTCTGTAGAGCCAGCTAAGGATGACTCTCACCCTCACACAAATAAGCCCACCACAAAGAATCGACACCCACCTATGCCTCCAGCCAGGTCAGTGTCCCTAAGCACTCAGGTGCTGTGTCCAAAACTCCAAATCACATGTTCAGAGACTGAGACAGAAATGTCAGAGACTAACGGTGTGGAGGAGAGGCTGTTTTCCTCTTATGCATGTAATTCTTTATCAGTCGAGTATAGAGAACCCAGGCAGGCAGACTCCGGTGAATGGCCTCCTCCATACATGCCCTCTGAGACTGATGTATATAGTGTAGACTCTCTGAATCTCCCTGAACTGCCCCCACCACCTCTACCCTTTCTTGAGCAAGAGTCTGGCATTGGCAGTTCACCTTCGGCGGACTCGCTCCAACCAGCAAACCAGCTGGACCTCATTCAGGAGGATCAATCTGCTTCACCATCCACCTATAGATCACAGAGACAGTTTGGAAAGTTCCCGGTTAATTTTTATATTCCAGCATCCCCAAGTGCTCGACGACCCTCTGAGCTCTCTCATTATGACAATCTGTCTGAAGATGACGAGACAGCTGGAGAGAAGTTTCCAGAAAACAGGGCAAACCAGGACACCTCTGGTTTTTCTTCTCACCACTGGCCTACTCCACCTAGCTTCTTTTACATTCCTGACTCGGCTCCGGCTCCACCCCCAAAGCCTGCCAAAGAACATCTTGAAATTCACGGCTGTGTGACCTCGAACTGCACCTCGGTTCAATCCCCACTCGACTTTGCTGACCCACCATTCACCGTTTCCTCTCCACTACTCTCTTACACAGCCATCCAGAGTGTCCAGAGCCAGAAGATTTCCTACAGGAATCAACAGCAAAATCCCAGACTGCCAGTAAAACCTGCAGCACTTTCCTCCGGACCCACAGCAGCCTGTGCTGATTTTAACCGGATGCATTTTGCAAATCGGCCTCCGCCAAAGCCGGTGACCTTCTAGCACAGGAAACCATGCACACTCGTTTGTGGCACTGCAATAAAAACTAACAAACGCATCTATGCTGTGTCCATGATGCTTTATATTTTCCAGTGTCAAACCTATTTTTTTATTTTTTTAGTTTCTTTGGTGCTCAGGAATTTGAGACTCTTTGCATTTAGTAATACCTAATGTAGCAAACTGTGTGTGTGTGTGTGGATACAGCAGTTATATTTTTATGATACTGCTGGATTTGTTCGGTATTCCTCTAGGCACAGTCAGTCGTCAGTATTAGTCGGTTGTCAGTATTAAGTCTTGATTTGTTTACAGTATAAGATGACCTATATTGCTATGTGGGGCATTATTCTGTGCACACGAGCAGTAATACATTCAGGATCATGTGCAACACCTTCCTCCCCTGAAGAAAAGAAATGAATGTAAGTGTTTGTTTAAAATGTGTGTGTGTGTATATAGTGGATATTTTGGCTGATTTGTGTTACCTGTAACGTGTAAGACCTTATTTAAAAGCAAACTATATGTTAAGTGTGTATACTGTATCTGCATCTACAACAGATGTATCTTCAGGGATACTCAGATAAAGCAGGTTTTGAACTTTTTCTCTGTAATCTGTTGTGATACTCGTGGTCAGAATTGGTACACAATGCTATACACTTCTGTCATGCGCCTGAAAAAGAATTCCTGGATTAGGAACAAGTGGCATATAATAACTGATAAAGTGTCACCAAGTGGTGGTTGACTCGCCATCAGCTCTCACATAAGGTGTTATATTGACTGCACAGCAGAAGGCAGCCTTTGACCAGATATGGGTAAACGGATGGGTAGAACTGAGCTGGGGTGGCGCAGCGAATAGTGCTGTGGCCTCACAACAAAAGAACCCAGGTTCAATCCTCGGAATGGGTTAACCTGGGAATTTCTGTGTGGAGTTTGCATGTTCTCACAGTGTTTGTGTGGGTTTTCTCCGGATGCTCCGGTTTCCTCACACAGCTCAAAGATATGCATGCTAGGTAAATTGGAAATGCTAAATTGTCATTAACTTGTGTATTGATATGTGACTTTGTGTATGATATGAGACTTGTGTAAGAGTTTGACCGTGTTCCTGTCATTAGAATAGACACAGGTGCTGAGGATGACGTTGAACACAAAATAAATAAATATAAAATAAAAATCCCAGCTGGAGCCTGGAGGTACTGCCGGAGTTTTGGGTCATTCCTGTATCACAAGTGAATGGAGGAACCAACAACAAACATCCAGCCAAAAGGTCACACAGCCGGCCATGTATGATCGATCCGAGAGGTGAGCTCCAGACTAGTGAGATCAACTTGCAGAGCTTCTTGAGTAGACATAGGTTGACTTGTGTATGGCAGATGTTTCCCTACATCTGCATGCTGTAAATAATTAACCTGTTATTAGCCAGTTGTTTCTAATCCAGTGACTGTTGAGTCCATTTTTACACGTTTTGCACATGATTGATCAGTAGCGCCACCCTGTGGGAGATCTTGCTATAACATAAGATGGAATTTATCAGTATGTCTAAGAACTGCCTTCTCATTTGTTTGCAACGTGTGTGTCATTAAGAGGTATTTCTTATACACTGTCATTACAAATAATGTTTAATATTCTTTATATTTTTGTATTCCGCTGGTGTAGATTCATCAAAGCAAAAGCAAAGAGAAATGAATGGCTCACTTGTGATGTCAGAAGGAAATCTGATTGATTGTCATGAACACTGTGCAGCTGATATCGAAATATTATTACCCTCATTTAACTATTTATAAATTTACTGGCTGCATAAACGGTTATTTCTGCATGAAACTAATGTCATGTCATATGCTGTAATCGCCTCGCGATGGATGGCTGCATGGATGAGTCAGTAATCATTAGTGCTCTGAAGGATAAAAGACTGACTGAACATCCCAATCTCTGGTCAGCTCTCCAGTAGACTCTTGTGCTAGGTACTAGGCTGAACCCAGCATACTCCTCATAGTGTAAAATTTCAGAACTATGCTGCAGCCCACAGTTTCGGTCCCCATGTGTAGGGTTGTGATACATCTTTGTCTAGAACCTCCTCTTTGACATTACTGTCAATGGCTTAGCTCCAGTGCAGTATCGCTCTCAAACTCATAGGAACGCTGAAGGTTCTCCGTCCCGGCAGAGTAGCAATCCCGGGAAAAAACCCAAAACTATTACATTAAACAATTGAATTTTGTTGCAGCATTGTCCAGAATAATTCTCCAGAATATTTACTTCATAAATTATTATTCAATTATTCCTAAAACCTAGTGCACTTTCTTTTCTTTTCAGAAATTAAAATATCATTGACGATATTGTGGAATATTGTTTTTGGAAATTATAACCCAGACACATTTATATTATACTGTGCTACTACTAAGTTCTTTATTAACACTATGCATGTGTTTCTGCTGAAAGATCAACAGTCTGATACATTGCTCTATAACAACACACAGTGAGACATTAACTCTCTGCACACAATGCAATCTTTAACCCTGTATTCACTCGTGATCTATACAGGGGTTAGACAATGAAACTGAAACACCTGTCATTTTAGTGTGGGAAGTTTCATGGCTAAATTGGACAAACCTGGTGTCCAATCTTCATTAATTGCACCAGTAAGAGCAGAGTGTGAAGGTTCAATTAGCAGGGCAAGAGCACAGTTTTGCTTAAAATATTGCAATGC
>JAOUQV010000009.1:3881932-3893815 GCA_028565295.1 Aspidoras spilotus | reverse complement strand
ATTGAACCTTCACACTCTGCTCTTACTGGTGCAATGTGCAATTAATGAAGATTGGCCACCAGGCTTGTCCAATTTATTCATGAAACCTCCCACACTAAAATGACAGGTGTTTCAGTTTCATTGTCTAAGCCCTGTACTTAGAAAGTAATTGTTCATCTCTTTTGTCTCACAAGTAAAGACATGAACAGATTCAACAGTGAATGTCACATTAAATGCAGAATAAATGTGTACCTTTTGAGACAGTCACTTTTGGCAGGCTGAAAATCTCCAAGTCCATGGTGCCTCCTTTAGTTGAACTCTCTGGTATGTCGATTAAAACCAGTTTGTCCACAAAGCCCTTTATAAAGAGAGGCAGAGTAAGTGCATGGGAAGAATACAGAATGTCTATTCATAAAGGAAGAGAAATTGAGAATCTGTAAAATATTAGATGTTACTTTTACCATACAGGCTGAAAAAACAGAGATATTTACTTTTGCCATAATACTCAAGACAGCAGCCATCCCCAGGTCTCCTCCTCCAATTACAGTGACCTTACTCTCAGTCTGATCAGGCGAATTTCCCCCTGAAAAAAACAGAATTAGTTTTATCAAGCACTTCTAAAAACTCAATCATTAGTCGGGTAGTTTTACAAGACAATTAATAAGTAATAAAATAAACATCATAGTACTACATTATGGTTATTTTTTTTAATTCTTGAATTATTTTAAGTTATTAATTTTGCATCACAACTAACATTTTTATTTTTTAAAGAATGACATATTTCTATCCTAATGAACATTGAATTATTCACTGGATTAGGAAAATATGACAGGTAGCACATGATCAGCTGCATATGAAAAGACTGGATGACTCCCCGGGCTGCAACAGCATTGGGATTTTCAGTCTGCCTTATCCAATCCCACAGAGCACATCAGTGCATTCAACCATCACAAAGCAATGACGGCACTTTGAGCAATACACAGCCGATTTGTGTTCGGGGTATGATCTGGCTTTCCTTTTAGAATGAAACCTGGCTTACTTAGATTTTACTAATGTAAAATGACATCATCACTGAAAAAGTGCCCACCGCTATAACTCTCATACAAGTTGTTGACCTGTCCACTGCACAGCTGAAGGCAAATATAATCCTGTTCTGGGTAAGTGGGTGTACCAAGAGAAAGAGGACCCATAATAAAACATCCAACCAAAAGGTCCAATCTTTAACCCATAGTGGAGACGTCCCCCTAAATCTGTATGCTGTAAATAACGATTCTATAAATTAACCCATTATTAGCCAGGTTATAAACCTAATCCAGTAATCATTCGAAATAAATACATTTACTCCTATTTTAATTTCATTTTTTATGTGTTATATATGTTATATTTTTCTGGACATTAACAGGACAAAAAGTGAAGCTTGTCATTACACTATCTTGAAGACTGTCCATTTCGGAAAAGCTTAACCTCTGACTGTTTTAAAGCCCAGATTCTTGAGACACATATTTATAAAGTGTCAGGCTGGATATGATAAATTCTTTTACGACTGTTAAAAGCATGAAAATCACCTTCAGTGGTATTTAGATTTGACACCATCGCAAGCAGCTCATTGGGGTCTTTTTCATCTCCCACAGCCCTCATGGCCAAAGGAGGATCCGCTTCAAACTTAGAAATCATCTCCTCCAGCAGCGCAAGTACAGATGATCTGGGCTGGAGTTTCAGATACAGAATTAAAAAAAACTGTAGTAGTGTAGACAACTTACAAGAACTGACATGTATTTTAAAACATGTTCTACTAAGCAACTTTAATTCAAAGCAATAATAATAATGTGTGTGTGAACTTTCAGTGATAGAGACAAATGATTTTACTAGATACACAATATAACCAGAAAAATCCGGACACCTGCCCACCATGCTCGTCTTCTTCAAACAGTTTACACCCCATTGTCAAGAATGTCTACTTATACTGTAGCACTAGTTCCCTTCACTGTAAATAAGCAGACCAAACATGTTCCAGCAGTCCACATGCTGCTGTACACAAAATGATATACATGATGACATAAGCTGGAGTAAAAGTATTCAAGTGTCCTGAATGTGACCTCAATCACACTCAACACTCTTAAGAGGAACTGAATCTCTTCCCCAGGTCCCAGCCCTCTTCATCCTCCTCACCCGATATGTGCCCCTGATTATGTGTAATAAATTTGTGACTGAATGTTCATAAACCCAAACCCCATGCTCCAAATTAATTCATAAAAATGGAGGTTATCGTGAAAGCAAAGGAGAACTGCATCTGTATAAAAATGTTTAACACTGTCATGATGTGCATATTGGCCGAAGGCTTAATTAGATTGTATTTCAGGGGTTTACAGAGATTGAGCCAAGTAATCTGTGCCTTCATTAATACATTAAGAAGACCCTTATTTAGCTGAGTTGCATATAATCTCTGTGAAGAGCCATACATGGTCCCAGCTGTGCAGAATAGGCAGGTAGATTCGGCCCTTCGCATCCACATGTTTGCCCTCCCTGATCACCATGCTGGCTGTGGGGCGAAGAAGACAGATCGGTGGCGTGACCGGGAATGAATCCAGCAGCCACAACTGGATTGGCAAGTTGTAAGAGCGACCTAAGAAAGAGGTCAGAATTTGTGCTGAACATCCATCAGCTATCACGACAGACTCTAGAGCTTTTGATGATGTAACTGATAAACTGGTGTTGCTTCTCACCTTGGTATCTGACAGGAATGTTTCCCAGCACCTTCAGCAAATCCTTCTGAGAACTGTCATTAAATGCTTCAAAGTAATTAATAGGAGAATGGTTTAATTCAAATACAAACATTTTGCTCGAAAAAGAAACAGAAACACCCAAAGATCACATAGAGCTGAACTTTTTAACAGGTAAGACATTGGTAAATTCATTACTCACTATAAGTGTCAGCCACTGTTATCATGTCTGGGTATTTGCGTTGAATCTTCTGTAATTCTCCAATGGCAACATCGTGAAATTTGTACTGTTGAAAATAATAGTATGATCAACATCAATCTGACATCTCACACAGGTCCGACGATCAGGTTCGACCAGTCGTGTAAGTCACCTGACTGGTCAGAAATCTGACATAATTCCAAATTATTAACCCGAAAGAGACTAATAAATGTAAACTCACCTTAGAGAGAATCTTTCTAACAGACTCCTGCTTTAAATCCATCGTTCCTTAAAATATTGAAAGCTATGAGTTAGTACGAGCTGCCGCCTTCTTCCGGCAAACTCACTACAGTAAACAGAAACTTCCGCATCAACTGAGACCAAAACAGCGCAAAGGTACGGCAAGCTGAAGGAACCAAACACGCTCAGTGAAATCTGATCCTGCACAGATGCCTCGTGGAGATAAAAAATAAAAGTACTTACATATAAATACGTTAACAAGCACCGAGATAACAGATGAGCAATTATTAATATAATATACATATCATTAAAACACATTTGTGGTTTGTGGTTAATTTTTTTCTTTATTCCGCTACTTTATTAATGCACTCATTTAAACTTCTACCATAAACCGGTCCTAAACTACGTCAAACCACACGCCATCATTGCGTCTGGATGGTTGGCTGCATTGATGCGCTTTGTGAAATAGGGGCAGGATGACTGTGCTTTCCAATCTCTAGTCAGCTCAAAGTGCAATTAAAAAAAACCAGTTAGCATAACTGCATGTTTTTGGAGCACCCAGAAGACACCCGCACGGGCGTGGGGAGAATGAGCAAACATACAGAAAGGACCAAGAACGCCCCCCATACCTTCTTGCTTCGAGTCGGCAACTAAACAACACTAAACCACAGTGTTACCCTTGTCCTAAACTGCAGCTTGAGAAAAAGTACCAAAGATTCGTCCCGGTGCTGTCCTAATGCTTTAATAAAAAAAACAAGGCTGTCACACACACACACACACAGACCCATCCTCCTCACCTACACACCCCTTACTTACCCCCGTTAAATCCCTTTACTAAACACATTCACGCTGAACACAAAAACTAAACTAAACAAACAACACACACCAACATTAATTAATTAATCAAACACATTTAAACATGAAATAAAACAAAACATCCACAGTAATAGTCCGGTGCACTGCCGGCTGGTGCACTGCATGTAGTCTAAACCACGCCTCACACCCCTAATCCACAGTAGCGGTATTTATTGGCCACAATCTGTCAAGAACAATTTGTAGCCCTTTAAATCCCCATGTGTATTTTATAATTTTACTGTTTGTAATGACAAGCTTTAGGGCTTTCTGTAACACATAGTGCATATCCTAAGCCCGAAGGGGTGAGGGTTGCGTCAGGAAGGGCATCCTGCGTAAAACATGTGCCAGATCCTAATGCGAGAAACTCGCTTTAGCGACCCCTGGCGACAGGGAAAAAGCCGAAAGATTGAAAAAAAATAGTGCAGCCACCTGTGCGAACCTAGTCCGCTTTAAAAATGGAACTGAAGTGGATAGAATTTGCCCAAGAACACATTATCTGGTCTAAAGAGTAATGGAGAAATAGTTTGTGGACTGATGAAAGCAAAATTGTTCTTTGCCCCCCAAACTTTGATTTTAAGCCACAGTACACCCTGAAGACAGTATAGCATGGTTGTGCAAGCATCATAATATGGGTATGTTTCTCTTACTATGGTTTTGAGCCTATTTAAGTGTAAAGTGATACATTTTTGCCACTATGTTTGCACACAGCAGAATTGGTCCTCTGCTGCATTTAACCCATCCGTGCAGTGAAGCACACAAATACACACACACTGGTGAAGTGAGCACACATGCGCGGAGCAGTGAGCAGCCATCACAGCGTGCGGGGAGCAACTGGGGGTTAGGTGCCTTGCCCAAGCAGCCATGTTGTCTTAAGCTAAAGAAATTGCCCTTGAAATTGGTATTTTAACAAGACAATGACTCCAATCACATCATTAAATGAGCAAAATCCTGGTTCTACTGCAACAAAATTGAGTTTATGGTGTGGCCAGCGCAATCCCTGGACCTTAATCCCATAAAAAAATTGTGGGGTGACATTAAAGGTGCCGTTTCTCAGGAAAAACCAAGAAATGCAAATGAATCATGGGATGAGGTTAAAGTATCCTGGGCTGGTTGACTCTATGCAACACAGATATCAAGCAGTTCTAAAAACTGTGGTTATACTGAACTAAATATTAGGTCAAAGAAATGATGAATCCTAAAAAAGAAGATAAATATTTTAAGGTTCTAAAGACAAATGCAGATACTGGTGTAACCCAGTGTTCATTTAGTTAATTCAGTGTTGACATTCATGAACGGTCTGCAATGTTCTCAATAGATGGAAATAAAAACGATTATAAAGATTTTGTGCTTAACTCGTTTATAATAAATAAATAAATAAATAAAAACACTTATTTTTTACACAAATGTAAAAGACAGAATAAAACTCTACAAATCCTAATAAAATCACCCGTGATAACGCCAGGATGAAAGCTGTCCTGAAATGTGCAAATGTAAAGATTTATTACTCCGATGAGATGTTAACAAACAGTGCCATTCCGATGTAATAAACCTTTTTCTAGTGTGAAGATGTTTTGTAAAAATCACAGGACACCTTGATTTGTCAAAGAGGTTTTTAACAAGAAAAATACACTGCAAAAATCGCAGAATGTTTCTTGCATCATTACACAGTGGGAATAAAATAAGACTCATCATTCTGACATTTAGAACAAATATCAAAGTAGATTCTCATTTGGCAATTTTTAAATCCATGATATAAACCAATATAAAAATGGCATTAGTGATACTTTATATATTAGTTTCTCTGAAGCACAGCTATTAAAGGTTGCCTCTTTGTAGTGCAAAACTGATCCCTTCTTTTGGTAATGTAAAATAAATTATGTAACTAACCACAGATGTTTCAAGCCTGCTCTATCCAACTGACTTTACACCAGGCAATTCAATCAAACAAACAAGTCTTTTTGCGTATTCCTTTCACTTTTTGCTTTCTTTTCCTCTCCTTTTCCTCCAGACGCATGTCTTCCTCATCATCATTAACGCCCAAGTGCAAACTGGAGCAAATACAAAACAATCATTCATTAAGGTACACAGGTGTTTCATCCAGATTGAGGGTTCATTCGGGTATTTTGGACCCTTAAGCATTCACGATATCTTTTTCCTCTTTTCTTTGCGTTTCATTTCTTCCAATTCTCTGCGCTCTTCCTCCTGATCCTCATGCACAGCCATCCGTAAACTACCAGCACAAGATGCAAAGGAACACATGAGAAGCAGACATTATGAGTTATGATTGTGGAATTGATTGTGGAAAAAAGGAAATGAATGTAATCCTGTTTAATTACCTTCTTGCCTCTTCCTTCTGCTGCTCTTTCCAACTGCTCTCCATAAACTTTAATGCATAGTCACTCTCATCTTTGTACCTAATATACACAAGAATAAAGTTTCTTTGTTCATACACACATTATGAATATGCTCTGCAATGTCAATAGCACTAAAGCCAGGGCTACAATCTGAACTTAATGCATAACTTACTTGTTCCGATCATAGCCGAATATTTCTCTGATATGTTTTGAAATTTCATCCTGCTCGTCTCCTTCGTCATCAATGAAATCATCCATTTCAGAGTCATACTCCTCTTCATCCTCATATTTGCGTTTGTAGCTTGAAGTTATTGGTGGTAGCACTGGTCCTTCAAACAAAATAAAAATAAATAAATAAATAATTACCATTTAATAGTCACTACCATACAGACTACCATACTTTTCTAGATAGTAATTCATCATAGGACTCCCATGCAATAAAACTCTGTATAAAATCACAATGCATTATAGTTGACTATATAACCTATTATTGCAATGTGTTGCTTTCTAGTTTGCCTAAGATGCAGAGGACAGAGTGAGCTGTGGCAACCCCTCATAAAAAGGAGAGGCCGAAAGAAGAAAAAGAAGCTTTATCAAAAATACCATATTTAATAATCTGCATGAAATTTAGAATTAATAGCACTGTATATTGTTTAGTTGTGGCTGTGTCTGATAAAGTTATGCAACACTAAAAATTCACCATTTATGACACCCTAAATAACCAGAAGGCAATGAAACAGAATACTACTTATACATGACACGAATTGTATTAGGCGAAAAAAAGATGATTACCGAGTTCTGACCGTTATTTTTATCCAATTTATCTCAGTTTGTTATAAATTTAATAACTTAACATTTTTTTCCAATATGAAAATCCAGGTTTATTATTTTCTGTCAAAATACGGAACAATAAGGTTATGATCACCAGTAAATAAAAGATGTGATGTTTTGAATGTCATTTAATACTTTTTTTGACATTTGACAAGCTGAATAGAAATAAAAACAATTACCGACCTACCTACCCTATTTTAGGAAGCAATAGTAAAAAAAATCTCCATCCTCCATCTCTATTATTTGTAAATATGGAAGCAGAAACAAAGGCAATTTCGTGGCTTTTTCTATGGTATAATTATAAAAGTACATATGTTACAATTACAAAGCTTTGAATATCAGAACTAGCATGGTTAAACTAGCAATTAGTAGCATTTCATCTGCATGAATTCCCCAGAAAATAATAATGTTACCATCAGAAATAAATGTGTCTGTGTTAGGAAATCTCTTCTTACCAGGTTGTTTAGCCAAAATTCTATGCCCTGTTGGTCCTATGATTGTTCTGGTCCCCTGAGGAACTGGAGGCCTGGCAACCATTCCTTGTTTCGGTGCAAAGTTCTTAGATGAAATAGTTTCTGACACAACAGTACATTGGGGTCTTCCAGGTCCCATACCATGTAATGGTCTGCTAGGTTTTCCTTGTCCATTTACAGAGGGTTTTGTCCCTCCAGGAACTGGACGGCCCTGCATGCTGCCACCGGGTCTTGGAAGCTGAGGGCCTGATTGTTTTGTGGTACCAGCAGGTGCAGATCTCATGGGTCTATTCATCCCTGTTCGGAAATGATTACTGCTTGCAGACTGTGGTACATCTCCCTTTCCCTGGTTTTGAGGAGGTCCTTTCTTGTTCATGTTACCCTGAATTGGTCTGGTGGACCCAGGTCCCTTAATGCCTTGGGTATGACCTGATGGTCTAGGCAAGTTTGAAGCAGCATTAGTTCTATTTCCAGAACTACTCGTTTTTAATTGAGGTACTCCTTTATATCCTTTCTTAAAGTTAAGGTCACTTGAGCTGGTTGGCTTTTCACCAGAGTGTGGCCGGGGTCCTGTTTGCTTGACTGAAGGTGAAGTTCCCTTCACGGCAGCTTTTCCATTTAAGGCACCTGAGGTGCTACAGCTAGATTTGGATCCATGAGATGATTTTGCAGAACTGTGTGGTCGCATAGTATGAGTGTGTGGCTTGGGCGTTTTGCCGATTCCACTGGATGACTTCACACTTGATGGCCTGTGTGTTATGCCTTCCCTTTCACCTAGACTTTTCCTGTGAGAATTTGTGCTCGATTTGCTATCTTTGTGCACTACAATTTTATCTGGTTTACAGTCTCTTTCTTTATCTTTTTTCTTAGCTTTGCGCTCAAGTTCTAACTCTTTAATTTCCTCAGCTGTGCGAAGCCTCTCTTCTGTTTTCTTTACTGGTTTCAAATCGACAGGTTCAAATTGTTTTTTCTCCGCAAGTTTTAAGAGGTCTGCAAAATTCAAGGGTGTGGAAGCAGCACTAGGTGGAGAGCTAATTTTTTTCTGTATGCTGCTCATTTTAGTTGAACCATTACTGCTTTGCTGAGGCCTTACTGTGGGCATGGGTTCCGAATCAGATTCAGAGTCAGTATCTGAATATTCATAATTGTCCTCGTCATAATACTCATCATCGTTTTCTGGTTGCTCCTCCTTTGTAGCCTTACTCTGTCTTTTCTTGGGCAGATCTATGACAGGTACACCGTTGTAGCCATGGAAGTTATCCTTGGTGCGAGATGCCATGGCACGTGCCTTTCGGTCAGATTTCAATTCTACTCGTTTTGCCAGGAGCTTTTCCTTCTGTTTTTTTCTCTCCAAATCTAAGGACAGATCATTTAATGCTTTAGGGGACGTGTGTTACATTGTTAAATTGTTAATTTAAACATTATTTGATTATATGACTTTACCAATCTTCTTCTGTTCAGTTTCCTGCTTCTTTAAAAATGCTTGCACTGCAGAGGAACTGACACCTTTCATTTTAGGGTCTTTTTTTGGAGGGCCAGGTTGCAAGCTGTACCTCTTCTGCAAAAAATGGAAGACCATCAAGCAAGCAGTAACAAACCAGCTATCCTTTATCTTTAAGTAAAAAGACATTCTGTATATAATTTCAAAACAAAATATAATTAAATTTTATTCCCTAAATATGAATATACCTGACTAATTAAATAAACAGAATGAGATATATCCAAATAACTGTTAAAACCACGAAATATATACTGTTACAAAGGTACAAACAATGATGCTGAACTAAAATATACTCTACGCTTAAATACAAGTAATGTTTTGACATCTTATGTGTGAGAAATTGAAATATTTGTACAGAAGAATAGAAACCATTATTTGTCACATAAAAAGTGCACCCGGAAAATATTCACACTGCTTCAACTTATTACAAAACAGATTAAATTAGAAAGTAAATGTATGTTTTCCCCTTAAAATTAGTAATGCATAATAAAATTTTGCTCTGGCTGGGGCTCTCAAGAACATTGACAGAGTTGTCCCGAAGCCACAAGTTTGTTTTCTTGGCTGTGGGCTTAGGTTCATTGTTTTGTTGAACCTTTGTCCCAGTCTGAGGTCCAGATCCCTCTAGAGCAGGTTTTCTTTAAGGATGTCTCTGTACATTGCTGCATTCATTTTTCCCTTCTACCTAAACTAGTCTCCTTGTGCTCATCGTGACCTTCAATGCTTCAGAAATTGTTCTGTTCCCTTCCCCAGATCTGTGCCTCGATACAATCCTCTCTCTAAGGTCTATAGACAATTCTTGGATGGCTTGGTTTGTGCACTGAAATGTACTGTCAACTGGGACCTTTTATAGATAGGTGTATATAGGTGTGAGAAATTCCAAATCATGTCCAATCAACTGGATTTACCACAGGTGGACGCCAAGTTTTCAAGTTTCAAAACAGGATGCACCTGAGCTTAATTTTCAGGGTAACGGCAAAGGTTGTGAATAATTTCCTTTGAATATCCCAGCATGTTAAATGTTGGGATCAAAACACAAGGACAGCGGAGGCAATGCACAACAGGAGCAGATAGCAGTATCAGGGACTTATTCAAGCACCCCACACTGGAAGCTTGGTAATGCTGGGGATTAAACCCACAACCATTTTATTATTAACTAAGAGCCATGACCAATGTGCCACCACTACCCTTATATTAGCTGCATTTATTATATCAATATGCTACACATAACAGTATTTGTGGCTCTATATTGTGAATGACCTTTAGTTAAGAATGATGAGGATACACATGGGTGTCTACATGTGCTCAAGGGATTAACGCTTATTAAATATGTTTGCTCTCCAAGCACAATGGCGTTCTTAGCTTTTTTATCTACACTAAAAAATTATTAATGTTCATAAACATTTTAAACATCACTTATCAACATAACTATATACAGTATCACTTCTCCTGTAATAAAATGCAAGTACATTTGTAATTTGTCATTCGTTGTAATTAACCAACAGAACAGGTTTAGTCATGATAACGACCAGTATCTTACCTGTGCGCTGCCTGGGCCTTGTTTTTGGGAGGCGATGGACAGGACGTTGTGGAAATCCATAGTGTCAAATGCTACCGCGTTTGCTTCCAGCTGACTGTAAATGGCGATTTAACTGCTGCTAGTCTGTTAGCTATCAAGTAAACAACTTTTTGACACTAATAAGCAGCTTTAGTTTCTTAACTAGAAATTCTCCTACAAGTTTACTCGTAATCAGGCTTTAATTTAACCACACAGGAGATTTCTCCATACAATGCTGTCGTGTCATACTTACAGATTCTCTCCCCTGGCTAGCTACAACGAGCTACCTATGCAAATAACGAGCTCGCGCACTATGTGAAATAAACTACAGATTACACACAAAAAGGTGAACACTAGAAATAAATTATCTCGCACATTCTCAGATGAATATCGTGTCTATATTTCCTAATTTAAACAAATACACGAAAGGCAACAAATTCTGTGTTGTTGAAACTACGTTTCATAAAAGTAGTATCTACGTCACCAAATGCATCACGTCATATCCGGCTTTGGTCGTTCATTCTGGAAAAAAAAGCCCAGGGTGGTTCTCTCTCGGTCTGTGTAGATGGAGATATCAAATCGCTCGATGTTGCCATGTTTTGGCTTATTTACATCTTTTTATTCAAAGCACATGTTTTGTTTAATGTGTTTGACCACATTCATTTTAAATGTAAATTGACGAATTCATAAAGAATCGGACTCGGAAAAACATTGCACATCACCTTGTGTCTGTGTAGATTTCCTCTGGATGCTCCACTTTCCTCCTAATCCAAAGAAGTGCAGTCATTCTATCTACAATACTTGCATGATCAATTTTAAATATATTTATTATATTTATCAGTTATTTTGTTAATATACTTATATATTTTTTCTGCATGTGCTGCTGTTGCTTCACATACGTTTGTTGAACAGATTGTATTATATCTTCTTCTTTCGGCCTCTCCCTTTTATCAGGGGTCGCCACAGCGTGTCACCCTTTTCCACCTCACTCTGTCCTCTGCATCTTCTGCATTCGCATAAACTACCTGCATGTCTACATTGACCACATCCATATATCTCTTCTTTTTTTCTTCTCTGCCTCCTGCCTGGCAGCTCCATTTCCTCCTACCAATATATCCACTGTCCCTCCTCTGCACATGTCCAAACCATCTCAATCGGCCCTCTTTAACTTTGTCT
>JAOUQV010000009.1:3615799-3638112 GCA_028565295.1 Aspidoras spilotus | reverse complement strand
CTTCACACTCTGCTCTTACTGGTGCAATGTGCAATTAATGAAGATTGGCCACCAGGCTTGTCTTATTTAGCCATGAAACCTCCCACACTAAAATACTTAAAATAATTTCATTTTATAATTAATATGATCAATGGTATACAACTCCTATTCTAATAAATTTGGAATGTTGTGTAAAAAATAAATATAAATGTCAGGAAGCCGGAAACTCTGGCAACCTGGGGGGGATTTAATGAACATGGCAACCAGCGACAACATGTGACTGCTCGTGTTTACAGATGTTATGGGGCAGTCACATGAACTAATTAACGGCAGCAGGTTGCGATTGGGAGCACTGATTAACCTGTTATGTAAGTTGAGTTTTTGTTTAGTTCAGGGCGCGGCTATGACAATTAATGAAAAACCAAAAAGAGAGAGTTATACTATGTTAAGAGTTTAGTTTTTTGTTCCATGCTACGTGTTTGCCAGATTATGTTTCTTGTTCTGTTTTTGTTTTAAGTTTTTTCTGTATCGGTTATTTTGAAAAGGATAATTATTATTAAAAATAACCTTTCTGCATTTACTTTTGCCTCATCCTGTATGTTCCTGTGTGGAGTATCGTTCCAGAATGTCCTGCCGAGTACAGAGAAGTACCGGAGAAGATAATTACAAGCTGGATTGGAGTGTGTTATTGCTGTGGTGTTGCCGGGAAGAGGATGTTGAACCGCTATTGCCATGAAGGGGTACATGGATGGTGATTAGGTGTACCCCATTCAAAACTCCTCCCATTCAGCAGCCAGTGGATCAGAGGAGGGGATCAGCAAAAGGGAAGACCGGACTAGCGGGCAATATCACAGAGAGTCAAAGCTCCGGTGCTACAGTGAACCAGAACGCTTAATGTCCAAACTCCTGTGAGGCATCTTGCCATGGTCCAGACTGTTCCTGAGCTGAAGAGGGTGAGAAAACTTCACCATGCTGTGATGATGCGCACTGATCCAACAGGCGCAAATTAAAATTTGTCAAAAAAACACTGTTACAGCATCCAGTGATGGTGCCCACCCCAGTACCACAGCTGATATGTGCCAAAGTCAAACGTGTCATAGCTCCTGTCATAGCTCCTGGCAATGAGGCTGAGATCAGTTCGCATGGCTGCGTCCCGGACATCGCGGTCAGCACACAGGCAGCCGAGGACAACGCTGGAGTACCCGTCGTTGCTCTGGCATTATTATTGTTATATTAATGTTATATATTATTGTTAGTTATAAAATTATGTATTAGATATATACAGCTTGCATAACATTACCCAAATGAGGATGGGTTCCCCTATGAGTCTGGTTCCTCTTAAAGTTTCTTACTTACTTAGTGACTTTTTCCTTGCCACCGTCGCCACCGGCTTGCTCATCTGGGATAGAACATTTTCTGTAAAGCTGCTTTGGAACAATGCCCATTGTTAAAAGCACTTTATAAATAAAATTGAATTGAATTGGATTAATAATACTAAAAGATATGATCAGATCACTCTTGCCTAATTTACACTTCATTGCATTCCAATTAAATTCCTTACTGATTGTAAACTAATAATACTCATGTAAAAAGCTCTAAATGATCTCGCTCAACAATATATATGTGAATTGTTAACATTTTATTATTCAACTCGTCTACCGTTTTCAAAAGCTGCAGGCAGCTTGCAGATTCCGAAAATAATAAAACACAGTTACAGTGGGTGGCAGAGCTGTCTTTTACAAAGCCCCCAGTTATTAAATACTTTTCCAATTAATGTTTGGGATTCAGACACTGTCTCAAAGTTTAAGTCTAGTCTCAAAACATATTTGTTTAGAAAAGCATTCTGCTTTTAACATTAGTTCCTCTAACATAAAAGTGCATATCTGTATGACAATGGGCATGAGAATATAACAAACTGAGATGTTTGTAAGTCCTTATGTCTCAGGGGGCCCTCGTTCCTGTTGTTTCCTCTGGATTTCATTGCTAACTATTCTACTACTCATGGAATTTGTAATCTAACAATCTGTGATAATATTCTATTGTAAAAAGCACTATATAAGTAAAACTTGAATGCAATAGAATAGTTTGGCTGAGTCGCCAGGTTCAAATTTTCTTTTGACATGTGTTTTTTGCTACAGAATCTTTATTATTTGTTTTAATGTATTAGATGTTCACTCTAGCCTTTCAAATAACTTTAATTCTTTTGATAGCAGTCATGCCCTGTCAAAGGATTGGATGCACTTTCTTATTCAGTGGTTTTCTTTAGTTTTATTATTTTCTATATTGTATAATATTGAAGACACTGTAACTGAGAAATGATCAATATTGTACCATAAACAGAAGAGTGTTAAAGTAACAAAATATTTTATTTTTTTTACTATTTTCTCGAAATTAAATTCCTAAAGTTTTCAAATATCAGGTTAAATAAAAAGTTAATTTGTGTAATTTCTTGCCTTCTGAAAGTTGTGTAGTTTCATCAGAGTAAAATAAAACATTCTTACTTGATTACTTTTTCTGTTATTTCATAGTAGTGATATTTAATAATTTTGACATCTTTAATATTGATCTCCTTTCAAGTCATGTCATATGTTGTCATTGCATTGCTTTGTTTGCACATATGTGTTCTGTGAGATAGGGATAAACTGACTGATCCTCCTATTTTTTTAGCAGCACTGTCTACCAACTGAGCTATCTAGGCTACCAATACTAAACTAAAAGTAATAAAGGAAAGGCAATATCAGAGAAGTCGTGCCCAAACTTTTGACCGGCATGTTATAATTGCTGCTGAAATTTTGTCACTGTTCTTGCGATTAAATAATATGTGCATAGTAAAAATATAAATTAATAAGGAGTACTGTGCCATTACCTTTCCTTCTGTGTTTTGATTTGAATAGATTTTGTAAAAAAAATCTTAGACTTAATGATCTTTTAAATGCAGAATTTTGTTTTTAATAACTTTTCTTTATATTATATTAAACTTAATTTGATCATCTGAAACATTATATTCTGATTTATTTAGCAAACTTCTTATTGGATTGCTTTCTTGCTGTGGTGGAAAGTTTGAGTGAGCCTGAAAGTGATGCAATCTGGACCTATGCTCCTAGCAGGGTCACCCTTGATGGAAAGGTGAAAGTGGATGTTCTGGACAAAGAGTTATCTCAACCCCACTCATTTAAAACTGTGGGCTACAGCATGGTTGAACTACTCAGGTTTGGAGGACAGATGACAAACAAGCTTCATACGTTTTGTATGAAAATGTGGGAAATTGTAAACTGGCCAAAAAAATGGACACTTTCAGTCTTCATTCCACTCTCTAAACTCCAGTGAAGAAACTACAAAACCATTGTAATGGTCTCAAATGCTAGCAAGATCAGTTTTTGATTGATCTTGAAGTGATGCAGACTAAGTTTGAAGGAGAGATGGCCTAATAATAAGATGTATTTAGGACAAAAAGAGGCAAAATGTGTTTTTCCTTGTCACCGTCACCACCGGCTTGCTCATCTGTGATAAAAATCTTTCTGTAAAGCTGCTTTAGGACAATGTCTATTGTTAAAAAGATTTTCTGGATGATTGAATGCTATTATATACAGTAGGTTGTGGTATATTCAAAGACTTCACAAATGTTCTCATCGAGTAAAATGTTTTTCAATCATTCCCAATTTTCAAACACAGTTAGGGACCTCTGTACATCTTTGCTTCAGACTCTACCGATCTGAACTGCTTTTTATACCCAGGCATGAGCAAATTGCTCCACCAGCTGTTTTTATATTAATACAAGTTATTTTTACAGGCAGTTGTTACCCCTTTACCAACTATTCTGAGATGGGATCAAAATGAGAAAATGTCAAAATAAGATAATGTTTTAATGTGATATTTGTTTTGTTGAAGTAAAGATGGGAAGAGGATCACCAATCCCTCTAATTCTGTGCTGGCAAATAGTGGAGCAATATCAGAGAGGAGTTCCACAGTGTAAAATAGCAAAGAGTTTGTGTTAAGTGACAGCAATGTCATCACGAACAAAAAACATTAACATGGATGAAAGTGCAGGGAAATTTTATTTTAAACACGAAAACACAAAAACGTTGTACAAAAAACACACTACCGTGAGGATGGTGGCAGTTGAGGAAATTGGATAAGGTAGCTGCTGGTTCAGATGTTTAAATGTCCTTTTTAGTCCATGGAAGCCAGCAGCTGTAAAGACACAAAACAGAAAAAATGAATTAATTTAATAAAACACACACGCCAGGACACTGCAGCAACAAACTAACACGCACACACATTTGACACACATTCCATAATGAACGCACGCCTGAAACCCATCTCCAATCCCATTAAATAGGCATGCCAATAAGAATTGGAAATAGGTTTAAAATGCACACACGCACACAGTAAGACACCAGCCCCATGTAACCGTGGGAAAAGATTTTACTCCCCGTCACGACGCTAACGTTAAATAATAGGAGCACCATAACGAAGGTCGCAACTCCCGGGGTGACAAAGTGACTTACCGAACAAGAAACACAAGGGAAAATAGTTGTCAAGGCTAGAACAGAGGGGGAACAAACAACATGACAAACAGGGAAAGACTAGACAACATCATGGAAGAGATCCACTGCTTCAGCGCCACATGTCCGGGCAGAGTTTATCAGCAGGCAACCCACAGGGCACTGTGTAGAACCATGGACCTGCCGTGTATGGGGTCCAGATAGGGGGATCTTCTTGCCATGTGATGGGAGCCTGAGAAGGAGGATCGGGTGCTGCCCACCCCGTTGTTGCAGAGAAAGGTTCCGGTGATCCCTCCAACTCGTCACTGGAGTCTGGGGCTCTCTACACCTGCCTTCAGTATCTCCCCCATTCCCAGGGGGCTTCTTGTTCCCAGGCGCTCCTGCGCCAAGGAATCGCATGTAGGTGACTCCTCTGTGATCTCCTCAAAGAAAGGAGATAGCTGACTTTCCTCTTCCGATGTGTGGGAGCACGGTGGGGACATGCCGGGGTTTTCCCTGGCTGTAGTTCCTCCTCTGGGTAGACGTACCACGATGCTGGTTGAGGGGTGTAAGGATCATCTGGGGGAGTGACATTGCAAGCATTAAGCGGTTTGTAGAGTTCAGGGACATAAGAGATCTCTCCCCCCTCCTCAGGACTGAAGTACCTATAGGCTAGGCGTGAGCCATACAGGTCTTCTGGAGGTGGGGTTGGATGGTGGACTGGGCTCCGGGGTCGCTGATGGGTTAAGGGCATTTTCTTCTTCTTATTTTTCTTTTTTGAAGAAGTGCCACCCATCGCGGCCAACAACTCAATTCCAGAACTGCACCAGCTCGGTGACTACAATCGTCTATGCTGCTCCTCGGGATCATAGACAGGGACCTCACCCGGAGTAATGTACTATGGGTAGATATCATTAACAGAGGATGAGGAGTACATACATTAGGGCATGTTTATTCGGTTACTTGACGGCAATGCCTAAACAGTCTGTGGGGTGAATATTGTGAGCATGGTTGCAGGTAAGGAAATAGGATAAGACAATAGTCTTATCCTATTTAGTAAGACACTAGACCCATGCAACCAGGGGGAAAGATTTTACTCCTCGTTACGATGCTACCGTAAAATAACGGAGGAGCAGTTTGAACATATCATTATATACAGTGCATCATATTATCAAAAGATTCAGAGAATCTAGAAGAATCTCTGTACGTAAGGGTCCAGGGCTATAAAACCATACTGGGTTCCTTTGATCTTCGGGCTCTTAGACAGCACCGCATCACATACAGCCATGCTTCTGTATTGGAAATCAAAAATGGGCTCAGGAATATTTCCAGAGAATATTATCTGTGAACACATATCACCATGCCATCCATCTTTGCCAGCTAAAACTCTATAGTCCAAAAAGAAGCTGTACCTGAACAAGATCCAGAAGTGCAGATGTCTTCTTTGGGCCAAGGCTAATTAAAAATGGACTGTTGCAAAGTGGATATTTGAAGTTTGTTATGGAAATCAGGGATGCCGTGTCATTCCGACCAAAGAAGAGAAGGATGACTCAAATTTTTGTCAGCGCTCAGTTCCAAAGCATTCATCTCTGATTGTATGGGCATGCATTAGTGCGTGTGGCATGGGCATCTTACACATCTGAAGGGACACCATCAATGCTAAAAGATATATCCAGGTTCTCGAGCAACATATTCTCCCATCAAGACAACATCTCTTTTAGGTAAGACCTTGCATTTTCCAACATAACAATGCCAAACTAGATACTGCATTAATTACAGCACCATGGCTGCCTAGAAGAATGTTCCAGGTACTGAACTGCCCGGCCTACAGACCAAATTAGAACTTTGTTGTTTGGAGAAAGGAGAAATATGATGGTGGTAGTTTCATAGTTAGGCCTGTTTTGCTTGGCAGGATGGCTTGCCAACACTGATGGAACAATAAATTGTGATATATAAAAAGAAAATGTCTGTACATGAACAGAATCTTAAGAGAGGGCGGGTCATGCAGCAAGACAACAAGTACACAAGTCATTTTAGTAAAGAATGGTTAAAGAAGTATAAAGATAAAAGTTTAGTTGCAGTAACTGATACTAAAACCAAAGGTTCATATATTTTTACCATTCACATATATGTAATATTGGATAATTTTCCACAATAAATAAATGATCAAGTACAATATTTGTATCTTATTTGTTTATCTGGGTTCTCTTTAACTACTTTTATGACTTGTAATAAAATCCGATGATGTTTAGGTAATATTTATACAGAAATATAGAAAATACATACTTTAAGGTATTACAGACTTTCAAGAACAACTGTACATGAGCTTCAAATGTAAGACTGAAGTCAATAATATCACCAGGAACTTTTACTGTGACCATCCAAAGTTACTACAAAATGAGAAAGATTACTTCTAACTGCATGTGTTCTAAGAACGAATCAGACTCTGTTTTATCAGAATTAGAAATAAGAAAGTTATTTAACATCTATTTTCTAATCTCCACTACACTACACACTTTACCAAGATGATGTCTCTCATCTGGATTTGCTGAAACATACAGATGTGTGTTATCAGCATAACCTAGGATTTTTTTTTACATCTTTTTGAATAATGTTACCTAGAGGCAACATATACAGAGAAGAAAGCAGTGGGCAGAACCTTGTGGGACACCAAAGTTTAAATAACGCACCTTAGAGATGACTACTTTCAAATTTGCATACTGATAATGCAAAAAATAAGAACTAAACCAGGAGAGGGCTGCTCCCCTAACTCCTACAACATTCTCAAATCTATATATTTTTACTGATAAAAGGAAGGCTTGACATTGGCCTTTAGTTGGAGAGTTAACTGGGGTTAAGGTCACGATTTTTAATTAGAGGTTTGATCACTGCTAATTTGTAGGATTTAGGTACATAACCTGTTCTAAGCTAAGAAATATCTTTAGTAGCGGCTCAATTGTTCCTGTAGAATTTGTTTTAAGAACGATGTGGGTAATGGATCTAGTAAACAGGTTGTGTCACAGTGCTACCGTTATTTAGTGGTAGAGGCGTAACGGGGATTAATACCCTCCCTGAAGTTGCACTGGAGCTGTAACTTACCATGTCGGTGCATCATGTTTTTTATTATTTAACGTCTTTTTTGTTTGTTCACTGATGCTAGTTCCTGTGAACAGTGACTGTATTAGAGAATCGGAACCAGTAGCCACCTGATCCTATTCATTACATGCAACATCCCTCGCTTAAGACCTGCACTGTCTGTGTTTCTCTTTTTTTAATTTTCTATTGTCTCTCTTCTTCACTCTTTCGGATGAGCTACACCAAATATGGCGGAGGAACCAGGAGATGTCAGCGGCCCTGCCAACGCCGGATTCCCTTCAATTGCACATTCACTTTATTATTACGCTAAATGTTATATATAATTGTTAGTTTATGTATATGGTATGTATGTTATGTATAATTGTATGTATATATTATTGTATGTATATATTATTGTTATATTAATGTTATATATTATTGTTAGTTATAGAATTATGTATTAGATGTATATGTTATGTACAGTGGATATCAAAAGTCTTAACACCCTGTTCAAATGCCGGGTTTTTGTGATGTAAAAAAATTACAGCAAGCCAAATATTTTACAACTTATGTGACCTATAACCTGTACAATGCAATTGATCTGGTTGCATAAATGCGCACGCCCTTAAACTAATACTTTGTTGCAGCACCTTTGGCTTTTATTACAGCACACTTTTTGGCTAGAAGCCTATCAGCGTGGCACATCTTGATGTGGCAATATTTGCCCACTCTTCTTTGCAAAACTGCTCCAAATCTGAGAGATTGCGAGGGCTTCTCCTGTGCACAGCCCTCTTCAGATCACCCCACAGATGTTCGATGAGATTCAGATCTGGACTCTGGCTGGGCCATTCCAATGCCTTAATCTTATGCAGGTGAAGCCATTCTTTTGTTGATTTAGATGTGTGCTTTGGGTCATTGTCGTGCTGAAATATGAAGTTCCTCCTTATCATCAGCTTTCTAAGAGACGGCCGAAGGTTTTGTCCCAACAATGACTGGCATTTGGAACTGTTCATAATTTCGTCCACCCTGACTAAGGCCCCAGTTCCAGTTGAAGAAAAACAGCCCAAAGCATGAAGCTGCTTCCACCATCCTTCACTGTAGATATGGTGTTCTTTTGGTGATAAGCAGTTTTGTTTTTCTGCCAAATATACCTTTTGGAATTATTTCCAGAAAGTTTAACCTTGGTTTCTTCAGAACATAACACATTATCCCACATGCGTTTGGGATTCGTTTATTTCAGATGCAAAATTAAGCCGGGCTTGGATGTTTTTCTTTGAAATATAATTCTTCTGTCTTGCCACCTATTAGTGTTGCTGTCGGCAACACTGGCAGCCTCCCTGACCAGTTTTCTTCTTGTCTTATCATCAATTTTGGATGAACGTCCTGTCCTTGGTAATGTCAATGTTGTTGAATAATTCGATTTCTCTGATGCACTGGCAGCTCTTTGCGGACCACGGCTTGTGCTGGATGATGTGGCTACAAAAATGTCAGGACAAGCCTACTAGAACAGCTTAACTTTATTTGATCAGAGGTACTTTAATTGGTGACAGGCGTGTCCTCAAAGAAACTTATTTAAAATGAGTTTGAATGTAATTGGTTGAATCTGAAAAAAATAGTTTAGTTGAGGTAAGTTTGGAATAGTGGTTAGTGTGGTTTTGTTTTTAAGGGTATGCATGTGCTTTCGTGCTAGCGCACACACCAGGTGAGTAAATCTCCAGCCCTTTCTTTCCGCGCTCTCTGGTGTGTGTGCCGGCGGCCATGCCCCTTTTCATTTAAATTTTGTAGCCACGCCTCTTTTCCCTTTTGAGTTTCTGTGCGCACATTACTCCTTTGTTTCTTATTTATGTATCTTATTTAAATAAAGAATTGTCATTTTGTTATTTGGTGTCCTGCCCCTTTATTTTATCAGCTTTCTGCTGATAAAATAAACAGATTATCATAATTAATTCTGACTCATTAATGGGACTGAAGTTTTCTAATTTATAATCAGGTTCATTTAAATAATCTACCATATTAGGAGTCAGGAGGGGCATCCGGCGTAAAACATGTGCCAGATCCAAATGCGAGGGACTCGCTGTGGCGACTCCTGGTGACGGGGTAAAGCCGAAAGATGAAGAAGATTAATTACAGAATTATAGTGATTTAATATTTTCAACATTTTATGACTTCTTGAAGTCATCACTGCTCGGTATTGATGATGCACTTGGGCCTGAGTTGGACTTTTTGATAGTAAGCTTATAGATATAAAATAAGAATCTAGAATTATTTTCTTCTATTAAATTGTAGATATACTGTAAGTTGATTTTGTTGCACTAAGAGCTTTTCTATAGTTCAGGTGACTGTTCTTGCAGGATATTTGTAACTTTTCTAGTTTAATTTAATGCCAGTTATGTTCTAATCTTATACTAGGGACCTTGGTTTCCATAGTGTAGCGGTTATCACATTCGCCTACTCACTTCACCTGTGTGTGTGTATTTATAGGTTAAATGCATAGGACCAATTCCGCTGTGTGGAAACATAGTGGCAAAATGCATAACTTTCACCTATTTTTTTTCTCTTATTTTTCCTGTTTAAAGGAGCTACATTATCTCGAGTTCTGTGGAATGTCGACCCTAAGAATTCAGTTGCCTGATTAAGTATTTTAGGGTCTGATGGTGAGCTAATCAAAAGGTAAATGAGTAAGTTTTTATGAAGTAAAGTGCAGACTCTTATGCTAACCGTGCGTCTGAGGCTGTAATGTGGTAAAATGGGTATATTATGATTAATTCATATTTTAAATGTGATTATGTAATCGTCTGAAATAGATTTACACTGTGGGAGTATACAGTAACTATATTTTTTGATAACTCCTACAAAACAGATACAAATGCTGTCTTAAGAGGTTCAAGTGTTTTATTAAAGTGGATAAAAAAATAATCACTAAAAATTACCACATTATCGAGAGAAATTTAGATATGAATTCTGCACATTCAACAAGAAATTCAAACTACTCTCACAGTGGTGTAAAATAAATTCAAGAATTGACGGAATACATTTATATTGTTCTACAAAGTATATTAATGTAAAGAGTCTCAAAAGAAGAGAATTTGTTGTCTTTTGCATGACATTTAAATTTTCATTATAAATTACCACCACATGTCACCCTCTAACAGTTGGATGAGGGTAATATTTGTACTCTAGCTGTATCCAGGAGGGCTAGCTTCTTTTAATGCCAGGCTTAATCCATGTTTCTGTTAGACACAGTATATCTAAATCCTGATCAGTTATAGTTTCATTAATGCTGAGTATTTTAGAAATAAGTGATCAGTAATTTAACATTCCTAGATTCAGATTAAAGGAGATGGCTGTGCTTTCAGTATCTGGCTGTTCTATGTCTTTTAGGCTACCAAAGAACACTTTATTTGAATACTTTTAGTTTTTTGTTTAGCTCAAAGATTAGACACAGTGTAAATTTGTTGAAACCTAGATAACCTAAATGTATTAAATCACGTATTGGAGGAGTCAATGAGTTTATTTAAAAGGATAAATTGCTATAAGTTTGAATGGGTGTGCAGTGAGTACAATATGAGTACAATGTGCATTTGTGATGTTCAGGCATCATGAAATAACGGCAATTAAGCAACAACATTCAAGGTATTGTATCTTTAAAACATCATTTATTACTTTTTTAACAAAAATATTTTACATGTCTGTATTTTAATGGGTAAAAAGTATTGAATGTTACCAGTTGCAGGGGTAACATAATGCTAATGCAGTATAAAAATGTTTTACAATATGCATAGTTTTAATCACACAGAATTTTACTGCTTATCCACCCCTTCAGTTGCATGTCATTCGTGGCACTTTAAAAAGTCTGTGGAATGATTTGCATATGGTGAATAGGGTGATAGATTTAATATCATATTATGGAGAAATTAAAGTGGGGTATAAGATACTCATGAGGAATCATGGCGACAGATTTCATTTCCCCGCCTCTGCAGCCTTCTTTTCATTTTCAATGTCTGTTAAAGAAAGAGGGAAGTGCATTTAAGAATGACAGTGATGCAATATGTTATAAAATACAGAAAGCAAAGTCACAACAGCATTATCCAACGTTTAAACACTGCAGACCATGTTTATATGTTTACATTTCTGGGCTTCCAGGAAAACACAACAAAAATTTTCAATCAATAACTGTTATAAATAGAGGAAACTAGAAATTAATTATTGTAGTTCTAAGGAACTCAGAGTATTATCATTAGCTCAAGCTTCCATCTTTCTTTTTATTCATTCACTTTTGGCTTGTTTCAAAGTCTCAGATATAAACATTGGGTTGTGGCGTTTAAAAGGTGCCTTCCTCTGTATGTACCATGGATTCATTTACTGAATTGCTACAAATCACTCACATAATTATTGGCATATCTATTACATTACAGTGAAACAGGTTTCTCAGGTTTTTTTTTTTTTTTACATACAGTACATTCTTTATCCTTATAAATTATTCAGAGATAAATTTAAATCACAAGTCAATTAATTAAAACCGAATGGTGGAATTGTGGTGGAAGTTTTACACTTGGTGATTTAATTTCATGTGCTAAATAGAGTTGACACAAATATATACACCAATAAACCGGTCATGTTTTGAAGTCATGTAAATAAACCTATAGCTATAATCATACATTATATTAAGAGCCTTCATTTTCTCTGAATAAGATCATTGATCGCTAAGTAAGGAATAATGTACAGTTAAGATAAAGCTGCCTTTGATGATTAAAAATAATATTAGAATAATTTTACCACAAAGAGCTGCCATTCAATTCTGCATTTTAAAGCCACAGTAAAGTATAATTTATGCCCAAATAATTCCACAGAACTGCACTGTCTGACACATGACACCATGTTGTTAATGTAAATAAAATCCATAAGTATATATTTTTTATTGTTTGTTACAATATTTTTCCCCACTTGGAAAATCTCAATAAGTCTATAATAAGTTCAGTTATAATCACAGAATATAAATTCATGAATCGAAATAAATGTTATGTAATACTAAATAATAGGCCTCTATCTTGAGTACAAGATAGACAGTACAGTACAAACTACAGCATATAATAAAACATGCAATAACAACAGTGTAATGCACTGGACTGAGGTGATATTCATAATTATTATGAGGAATCTTCTGATGGCTATGTACTTGACAGAGTTGGATGGAAGTTCAACGATCACACAATTCAAGGACATGCCTTTCTATATTTTGAATCTTTTGTTTGACAGTAGATAAAGGATACAATAATGCATGACCAAACATCCATTTCCACCATTTCCTCTTTTTCTGCCCAAGTGCAACATAAACCAAATACCTGCTTTTACAAACTGTTTCTGTACCCTTATGTTCATTAAAACGAAAGGTGTAAACAAATATGACTGATATACAGTATACTGGGCTTTCAGTTTGACTTACCTTCCTTTGTTGGAAGTGTGTTTTTTTCTGCAGTGTTGGTCTTTTTTAGACACCTCTTGTCAAAGTTCTGTACCTCCTGTTTGACTGGGTTGTCACTCATTTTGGATGTTCTATTGGACAGAGTTGATTTATTAAAATGTTATTTCAACTGCTACATTAATTCAGACCACTGATATGACTGTAAAGGAAATGACTGTGTCTCTTTGCGATTCAGATACAAGGCCGCTTTGAGAGAACTATTGTAATAAAATACTTTACTCATGTTCTGAATGTTTTGCATGGTGTAAAATCCACATTTTCTCTAAGTAGTTTGCAGTTACTGTAATAATTAATTAATAATATTTAACGATTGACTATAAACAAATCAATAGCATAATATTTGTGGAAAATAAAAATAAATCATTCTGTTTGAGTAATTGACTATACCCAGGTATTTTTTCCCCCGTTACTACACGCCCTTAATTAGTACCTCTTTTCTACTGTTTGGACACGTTGCCATGCCCCACCCTTGAAATGATCTTTCACCTATTACTGGAAGAGTAGCACACAGTTTTGACTACATTACTTTTATTGTCACCAATTAGAATAAATCACTGTCCAGGATTAGATATTCATGTATAAAAATTCACTTACTACACTAAATATTTTTGATGCTGTAATTGCAGAAAGAAAAGGCATGCTGACTATGTTTTCAGAATGTGCCTTGTTTCATCAAAGCTCATGTGACTCGATCCACACAATGCTTTACACTACAAAAAGACCATTGTTTCAAATATACACAGATATGATTCATGCAAGTTTGATGCAAATCCAGCCTTTCTAAGTACACTCTTTAGGAAAATACTACAGGGTTAGTAGTTTCTAATCTGCAGTTGTCTTGCACAAGATGTGGGTGTGGAAAAAAAAAACAACACACACAACGTGAAGCCAAAGTTAAACATAATAAGAAACCCATTTCTCAGCTTGCATTATAATTAAGCGGCCTTGTATTGCATTTGAAGGTTTTGAGGTTATAGTTCGGCTTTAACACCCAACATGTGCATTTACCTACTCTACCTGCTCTCTAGTGACTGGCTATTGACATTACATGTGTCTACTTGGCATTTACCAGAACTAGGGGGAGGAAACTTTGAAAAAGTACGACAAAAACACATATGTATTATAAATCATTTTTTCCGAGTATGACACTAATTGGAACTTAATACTTCAGTAAATTATTTTGACCAGCATCTAGTATATTTATATTAGATATTTTATATATATATATATTTATATACAAATAATTTGACCATATATCATATTACTTAATAAATACCACTTTAGCATGATGTTTAATTTCATAATTTGACATCATTATCACAGTACCTTCACTTTCCGTGCATAGGTTACGCCCTGGTATTGCACAACTGCTAACTTCACCCTCTAGATAATATATTTATATAAAAGTTTTTCTAAAATGATAAAGTTTTCTAAATATGTTGATGTTGACTAAACTAAATGAGTTATATTGATTATGTGAAATAAAATATGGAATATCTAAGAGGATAAAGAGAATAAACTAAGGGATAACTGATTAGGAATGTGTAACTGTCTTATTACAAAATGATTCTTTTTAAACATTTAATTTGTGAAAATCAACACCATATTGATGTAATGCCTTACATGCCTTGCTTGAATATTCAGGTTATAAAAAGCCAGTGTATAAGTTGTTTATTTAGTCTTTTTTTAACCAAAAGGAAATATTTAGAAAAAAATCCCCACATAAATTAGCACATCAAAAATATAATCATGGATAAGTGATTATGCCGTAACGGTAATAACCATAATAATTATTTACAAATATATGTATTTACCTGTAAGTGTCCTCGCGCTGGAACTTTTCCGGAAGCTACGTGTGTATGTTTGCGTGTGAGTGCGTGTAATCTGCGGAAGACTGGCGGTTTTGTACGAAATCACGCCCCGCACGTGGGTAAACCCCTTCATCTGATTGGTCAAACCAACCACCACTATTATAACCGGATAAACAATGCAGGTTGCGGCCCAAATACCTCAGTCTATAGCAATACATATAGTACTGTAAAAATGAAAGGAACACAACACAATGTAACAAGTCAGTCCTCACTCCTGTCAGTCACACTTGTGAAATCAACCTGTCCAGTTATGAAGCAACATTGATTATAAATCAATCCCTAAAAAGAAGTTGTTGGTGGTGATCATACACCATTTCTCTGTTATCATCATTTCTGGATGATATTTTGGTCAATTTTACATTTTGTCAGTGCTCTTGCCAATAGAGGTAGAATGAGGAAGTGTCTACAACTCCTCAGGTAGTGTAGCTTATCAATGTAAGCTGTGTTGCAACTGTCAGCACAGTGTCCAGAGCATAGAGGAGCTACCATGAGATTGTTAGAAACAAATGACCAGTATTTTGGTGGGTCAGATATGGTCTGGTGAAGTTAATATGTTCTCAACGGTCAATCAGGTCTAGGGCGTGTTTTAAAAATATAGCCTACAGTCCAAGACAAAGGTTTAACCACACAGTAGTCTGTGTACTTGGCGGCCACTGATTTTCCTTTTGAAATAGGCAAAAAATGAGCCGTTTTCCGTCATTCATTAATATAATAAAAATCGGAAAACACGAAACACCCGTTATCCGGTTTTGGTTCGGGTACTTTAGAATGAAAATCGGAAATTAAAATGTGGGTGTGAAAAACTCTCGATTTTTCATTAATATTTGTGTTGTGAACTGGAAGTGATAGTACGTAGTATCCCGCTTACTGTACATTTTATTGTAGGAGTACTTAGTAGAGGATAGTTAATTGGACACTCGCTTAAATTATGGCGTTGTATGAATTTGCTGATTATATAGACTTTTGGAACAAAAATAACCAAGAAGTTTATGGTGGTCAAAAGAACAGCGGTCAAATGCTCGGTAACGCTATCTACACTAAGAGTTTAAATGCGCCTCTTTACGGTCCTCCGCTGCAAAGCCATGGAGAGGGGAAAGCTGCTTGCGCTTTTAGTATAAAAATAGAAAATAGAGAATAAATAAATTTTACACCTTAATAAACTTAACCTACTGATGGACAGTCTAAAAAGAGTGAAAATGTAAACCTAATTTATTATTAAACATTAAATAAAATTATTTGTAAATAAAAAATCAATTACAGTTTTTCCTCCATTGGTTTGGCTCATTTCTTAAAAATGAAATTAGATTCTCAAAATAACATGGACAAATGTTCAAACCTCTTGGCAATTGTTCATAACAGAATAGCATTTTTCACTGAATTAATCAAATTGCAAATGTCTTAGTACATGTCTCAAATATATCGGTACAGTTATTACAATTAGCCTACATTTAGCACATTTTTCAAGTAAATTGATCTTGTTCTAAACTGATTAGTTGATTTTCAGTCAACTGGCTGTTCTCTTCAAAATATGTCATGCATATTTCAAGTTATCACATACAGTTATCACATATTCTGTGATTATAACTGAACTTATTATAGACTTATTGAGATTTTCCAAATCTGTTAAATTGTCAAAATTAGTCAAGAGCATAATACCACGAATACCACATATGAATGTCTAAAAACATTTGATAAATTCATGACATTCTGGTCATACTTGAACTTTACTAATGAAGGAGGAGTTTTATGCATCTCAGATGACCAATCAGATACCTGACAGGTGCTATCTATGCTTGTAAATGATGTCAATCATGTAGAGCTATATACTGTATATAGAGCTTGACCAGGACAAATACAATTTTTGAACATAGTGGCAACTGACCAAAGACATGTAGGGCAACTTCCTGCTCAAGGAAGAGGAGTAATAATTTGAGGAGGAGGAATGATGGTGCGTGGTCGTGGAATAGGGAAAAGAAGCCGAGGCGCATGAAGGCACCTCGCTGTCCTGGATGAAATTCGGGTCACAATTTTAGAAAATGTCATCAACCGCCGCCCCACAATGGCAGAGGCAGGTTGCCGAGTACAGCCTAATGTGCCTCATTCTACAGTATCCTCAATCATTCAGACCTTTCTCTGAGAAAACGTATGTACTCAATACCGTCAATGATGGAATTGTATGCTATGTAGGATGTAGTGTGTGTCCTGCAGTACTGTAACATCTTACCTCAATGGGATGTTACATCTGATACAAAACAATTCAGGATAAAACAAACTATAAATAAACAGATTTTTAGAGTAGGATTAATTAAAATTGTGGCAAAGTTACTGTAATTAGACCAACAATAAAATTATATTAGTAACATATTCTGTATGAAATACACAAGGCATACATATGAATTGTACTGTAATACAGTGTTGCCCTTTGACTATGATTGTTTGAAAAACCTCACATGGGTGGCAGAGGAAAACTTCTGAATGAACTACAAGAACAAGAGATCTGTAACGTGGTGCTGGCAAATAATGCCATCACACCGAGACAGATATATGCTGCAATCGTAAAAGACAATACCATATTCCTCTGCTGTACCTCTGTATGGGCTTATCCCAAGAGTTACATGTACCCCAGATTTGTAGTAATATGTCAAAATTGTGGAGAAAATAGAACAGTCATATGTAATTGTCAGTTACAGATGTGTTTGACCCTTCTGCATGATTGGTTTGATTATTTTATTTTTCACTCTATTGTAGAAAATAATGGCATTGTAGGGATATGAGACCCCTCACATCCTCTTTTTTGTGGAAGAATCTTTGTTCAACCTTGGCCAGCGGGTCATAGTGTATGTCCCAGGTCAGTGAGGGGGCAATATGTGTGCTGCCATTTCTGAGAATGGTGTGGCCACTCATATTCCCAGTCTTGGCCCAGACAATGCACAAAAGCTAAGCCTTTCTTCTATTGTCTTTACATGTCTCATAGGGCCTCACCTACTACACTATGTAATTGTATTTGACAATATGAATTTCCACCATGGTTCGCTCATCAGGGCTTGGTTACCTACACATCCAAAATGGTCAAGGATTTCCTACTCCTTACTTTCCTTTCCTCAATCCCATTGAAGAGGTTTTCTGTTTGAAGAGTGTATGACCATCAGACTCAAGACCAGAGATCCATGTTTCATGAAATTGACAATGCATGTGAAGAATTTATGCAGAAGAATTTATTTATTGTGGAAAATGATCTAATATTACATACTTGTAATAAAAAAAACCGATGAAAGTCATATTCAGGCAAGTATCTCCATAAGTTGTTGAGGATCTCATGGACGCAGATGATGACCACTGAGCAAGTCTACACGATGTCTAGATTAGAAAAGGAACAAATTTTGCAAACTATGCTACTACAGTGATGTGATAAGAATCCCACACGACAGCATTAAGGGAAGTGTAATGACAGGACGTTTGGAGTGAGTCAGAATACTTGGATGACCGAAAATAACCTGGATGGACAACATTAGAACGTGCACTGGATTATCAGGGGCCATATTACTACCAGCAACGAGAGACGGAGGGCATTGTCGAAAGCTGATGCATCCGTGCAATCATCCATCGCGAGGTGTGAACAGATATAGTGTGAACACATTGTGTGAACAGACTCCTAACACCTATACTACAGGAAGCCACCAGGGGATGATAAAGATAAAGTTTTTATACATTTCACAAATGACAAGAAAATAAATGAATGAATAAACAAGGAGACTGTGAGATGACCAAACATGCTTTAAAACATAAATTAAATTTGCCACCTCTTAATGTGGTGGAGTAGACATCTCTCTGTGAACTGCACAAATTGTCGTGTCATATTAGATAACAACAGAATACTTACCGCCTGTAATATATTAGTTTTTTTGGACTAAAACGCTTTCTTGAATTTGTCATTTTCGGTTGCCAGTGGCATTTTTTATATTTTATATTTGCTGAATACATTCTTCTTAATAAATACAACCAGAAGCAATTCATGTGTGGGCCATATTCCATTTTATTATAGCTAAAGGCGGTCCACATTTGGCCCCAGGGCCATAGTTTGAACATCTGTGCTATACTGAAAATTACATGTGTAATGTTTTATATTTAGCATACAGTACATATTATATCTATTAGAATGCACTACATCTACAATAAATTGAAAAGAAAATTCCAATTCCATTGAAGTTGCAATGTTGTATAAAACATGAATGTAAACAGAATACGATGATTTACAAATCCTTTTCAACCTATATAATGGGAGAGGATGAAAGAAGAAGAAGAATTCATTTGAATACACTACAAAGACAAGATATTTAATCCTTCAACTGATTAACAAATTTTGAATTCGATATCTGCAACACGTTTCAAAAAGAATTTGGACAGGTTCATGTTTACCACTGTGTTATATCGCCTTTCCTTTTAACAACACTTAAGTGTTTGGAAACTGAGGACACTAATTGTTGAAACTTTGTAGGTGGAATTATTTACCATTCTTGATTGACGTACAACTTCAGTTGCTCATTATTCTGTTGGTGTATTTTATCCATTGTAATGCACCACACATTTTCAACAGGAAGCAGGTCTGGACTGCAGGTAGGTCAGTTTAGTACCTGCACTTTTTTTTCTGTGTAGAATGTGTCCTGGCATTGTCCTGCTGAAATAAACAGGGACGTCCCTAAAAAATGATGCTTGGATATGGATAGGCAGCATATGTTGCTCCAAAACCTGCATGTACATTTCAGCATTAATGGTGCCTTCACAGATAATTTGCCCATGACATGGGCACTAACACACGCCCATACCATCAGAGATGGTGGCTTTTTAACTTATATAGATATATGTGACTTTTAACAAGTCACATATATATATACACAAGTCATACAGATCTATACACAAATCACATATATCTATACACAATTCAAATACTTGTATATTTATACAAGGTATAAATATATACAAAGCTAATTCCAAAAAAGTTGTGACAAAATACAAGTTGTAAATAAAAACAGAATGCAATAATGTGGAAGTTTCAAAATTCGATATTTTATTCAGAATAGAACATAGATGACATATCAGTCTTTAAAGTGAGAAAATGTATAATTTAGAGAGAAAGATTAGGGGATTTTAAATTTAGCGACAACAATACATCTTAAAAAATTGGGACAAAGCTGTGAGACATCCCCTTTTCTCTTTAAAACAGTCTATAAACATCTGGGGACAGAGGAGACAAGTTGCTCAAGTTGAGGGATAGGAATGTTAAACCATTCTTGTCTAATGTAGAATTTTAGTTGGTCAACTGTCTTAGGATTTTTTTGGCATATCTTACGTTTTATAATGCGCCATATGTTTTCTATGGGTTTAGTGCCCGGACCCTTCCTCTATGCAGCTATGATGCTGTATTTGATGCAGTATGTGGTTTAGCATTCATGTTGGAAAATACAAGGTATTCCCTCGAAGAGACATCGTCTGGATGGGAACATATGTTGGTCTAGAACCTGGATATACTTTCAGCATTGATGGTGTCCTTTCAGATGTGTAAGATGCCCATGACACACACACTAATGCAACCCCATAACATCAGAGATGCAGGCTTCTGAACTGAGTGATGATAAAAACTTGGGTCGTCCTTCTCTTCTTTAGTCCTGATGACACGGCGTTCTTTCCATAAAGAACTTCAAATTTTGATTCGTCTAACCAAAAACAGTTTTCCACTTTGCCAAAGTCCATTTTAAATGAGCCTTGGCCTAGAGAAGACGTCTGTGCTTCTGGATCTTGTTTAGATACGGCTTCTTCTTTGAACTATAGAGTTTTATCTGGCAATGGCGGATGGCACAGTGAATTGTGTTCACAGATAATGTTCTCTGGAAATATTCCTTAGCCCATTTGTAATTTCCAATACAGAAGCATGCCTGTTTGTGATGCAGTGCTGTCTAAGGGCCCAAAGATCATGGGCACCCAGTATGTTTTTTGGCCTTGACTCTTACGCACAGAGATTCTTCCAAATTCTCTGAATCTTTTGATGATATTATGTACTGTAGATGATGATATGTTCAAACTCTCAGAATTAGAATTAGGGGGATTGATGATCCTCTTCCCATCTTTATTTCTGAGAGCCGTTGTCAATCCAAGATACTCTTTTTATAACCAGTCATGTTAATGACCTATTGCCAATTGACCTAATGAGTTGTTTGTAGCTTTAACTTTTCCAGCCTCTTATTGCCCCGGCCCAACTTTTTTGAGATGTGTTGCTGTCATGAAATTTCAAATGAGCCAATATTTGGCATGAAATTTCAAAATGACTCACTTTCGACATGTGATATGTGTCTTTGGTCTATTGGGAATACAGTATCAGTTTTTGAGATTTGTAAATTATTGCATTTTGTTTTTATTTAAAGTTTGTACTTTGTCCCAACTTTTTTGTAATCGGGTTTGTATATCTATAAACAAATCATATATATATCTATACACAAGTCATGTATACCTACACAAGTCATATATATTGCTAAATGTATTTGCTCGCCCATCCAAATGATCATAATCACGTGTTCCCATACTTTCCATGGACACAGGTGTATAAGATCAAGCACCTAGGCATAAAACATTTATGAAACAATGGGTCGTTCTTAGAAGCTCAGTGAATTCAAGTGTGGAACTGTGATAGTATGCCCCTGTGCAACAAATCCAGTAATGAAATTTCCTTGCTTCTTAATATTTCACAGTCATCTGTTAGCTGTATTATATGAAAATGGAAGTATTTGAGAACAACAGAAACTCAGCCACAAAGGGCTAGGTCACATAAACTGACGGAGCGGGGTCAGCAGATGCTTATGCACATAATGTGAAGAGGTCACCAACTTTCTGCCGAGTCAATCACTGGCATGTGGCCTTCAGATTAGCTCAAATGGTCGTGTATACACAATTTACATAGATCTATACACAAGTCACATAGATCTACACAAGTCATATATCTCTATACACAAGACACATACAGGGGTTAGACAATTAAACTGAAACACCTGGTTTTAGACCACGATAATTGATTAGTATGGTGTAGGGCCTCCTTTTGCGGAGTAAAGCATCAATTAATCTTGGGAATGACACATACAAGTCTTGCACAGTGGTCAGAGGGATTTTAAGCCATTCGTCTTTCAGGATAGTGGCCAGGTCACTACGTGATGCTGGTGAAGGAAAGCGTTTCCTGACTTGCTCCTCCAAAACACCCCAAAGTGGCTCCTGATACATCGCAAAGACTTGCTGTCTTGGTCACAGATGCACCAGCAAAACGTACACCAACAATTTGTCCTCTTTTTTACTCTGGTATGTTACCCATAATGTTGTGTGCATTGCAATATTTTGAGCAAAACTGTGCTTACCCTGCTAATTGAACCTTCACACTCTGCT
>JAOUQV010000009.1:3502807-3514349 GCA_028565295.1 Aspidoras spilotus | reverse complement strand
TTTGAGCAAAACTGTGCTCTTACCCTGCTAATTGAACCTTCACACTCTGCTCTTACTGGTGCAATGTGTAATTAATGTCCAATTTATCCATGAAACCTCCCACACTAACATGACGGGTGTTTCAGTTTCATTGTCTAACCCCTGTATATACATTATTTTTACCGGGCGACACAGTGGAAGTGCTGTTGCTCATAGCAAGAATGGCCTGGGTTTGAACCCTGGGTGTGATGACCTGGTGAAATTTCTGTGTGGTTTGCACGTTGTTTACGTGGAATTCCTCCCACTGTCCAAAGACATCCATGCTAGGTAAATTGGAGATGTGTAATTGCCCATGACTTGTGTACTGTTTATAAATTTACGTATGGATGTAAACTTGTTCATTAAATGGCTGCTGATGCTGAAAATGATATTAATCAATAGATATTAATCTGCACACGTATTAATTACTGCATACATTATGCAATTTTCTAACTGCATGTTATGTATACTTATTGGATTTGTGCATATATACACTGCTATTTCCTTGATCTATTTATTGTGTTTAATTATTTTACACCTTACTAAAATTGTTGTAGTGCACAAATCTGATTATACCAAATCTAAAACCAGATATGAGTATATATTATTTAGATATGCTGTAAATGCTATTCCCATAGATAAGACAATAAATCTGTACAGATCTCTATGTACACTCACTCACACACACACACGCGTGCAGCTGTAGTCAGTCCAGATACTGGCATGTTTTCAGAAGGCTGCAGGAAACAAGGGCCCTTCACCCACTGAGGTGCACTAGGGAAGGATGCAGCACCCCGTGAGCCACTAGTAAAATAAATATCTTTTTATGACAGTAAACATGAAACCAGAGAACCTTGAGAATTCCCACATGAACATGGGGAGAATAAAAATACCATATCAAAGTGTAACCTGACCTCAGGCTCAGACTGAAAACCCTGGATCTGAGTAAGTTAGAGTTGACTCACCTGTAGTGCAACAACGAAGCCTGATTACATGTGTATGAACTGATGCAATTAAACGCAAAGTTATATTTTTCAAAACCATTTCCTTCCTGTTAATGCCCCACATTCAACAACTGCTCCTACTTTGAGAGGATATAAACTATTTCTAATATCAGCTAATGAAAAACAAACATTTCTCTAAATAAACACTCCTGTGTTTAAGTATAAAATATAGGGATGATGGTGCTACATTAAAGGAGAATATATTAATGATTTCTTCTAATATGCATGGTCCAGTCTTTGCAAAATTACTTTTAAAATTATCATACAGAATTAGTCTTCTGGTTTAAATGTAATCATGTGCTAAATGCTATATGTATATACTCCACATGTAATAAATGTAAGCTTACAAACAGTACAATCAGTGAGGTCAGATTAATAGTTTGAATTATTTTAGACATTTAACGGGGATGGCAAGTTGGAGCAGTGGGAAACACTGTTGCCCTTCAGCAAGTAAGTCCTGAGTTTGATCCCCATGTGGAGCATCCTGAGAAGAGTTTGCATATTCATGTCCATGGGGGTTTCCTCCCACAGTCAAAAGCATGTATGCTAGGTGAATAGTAAATGACAAATTGTCAGGTAACATTCATTCATTGAATATTTTTCTCTACCCGCTTAATCCTAGTTTTAGGGTCATAGTGCCAGTGAACCACGCAGCAACTATGGTAGAGGTTTTTTTTTTTTTTTTTTTGGTCATGTTCTGGAATTTGGCCCTTCTACTGCAATCACTCAGATAGGACGGGTGGAAAGCTCTAATAAGAGTCCTGGTGGTTACAGACTACTTCCATTTACAGATGATGGAGAGGATTAGGAATGAGAACATCAAAGGGACATCACAGGTTGGGAAATAGGGAGACAAAGTTAGAGAGTGCAGACTGACATGGTTTGAACATGTGCAGTAGTGGATATATTTATAGGAGCATGTTAGAGATGGAGCTGCCAGGCAGGAGGTAGAGAGGAAGACCAAAGAGGATGTGTGGATCTGTAGAAATGCAGAAAGAGTCAGGTGTAAATGGTTGACTCACTGTGGAAACCCCTAAAAAAGGGAGAGGCCTAAGGAAATAGATGATTTCATAAATATTCCATTCCATTATCTAGTAACTTTTAGAAAGTTGGAGCACAGGTTGGCTGATTTTTAAACACAACTGCATCTTGAGGCATTTCTATGGGCTCCAGGATAAATTTCAGACCTGTGTGTAAAATATTTTGTAAATTAGTAATTGAGTTACTTGCAGCTAAAATAAAAAAAAAACCTGCACCCAGAAGCTTAAAGAGGGAAAGTCTTTAAACGTTTATTTTAACACAACCGCAGTAGTTTCATTTCCTATGAGTAATGCTCTATGACTATAATCCGTGTTCGTGAGTAAAAACACACACACGTCCGCAGTGTCCGTGACGTGTTTTTCTTGGGACGTGATTTTCTCCACGAACTACGTGGCCACGCCCCACTTATTGAATATGCATGCAGTAAGGCGTTCCGCAGGTTAAAAAGCGTCGCCCTTTCAGCGCGCCACTGCTGCGGATTAGCCCCTGTAGAGAGCTAGGACTTGGTGGATCAGCGTTAACCGACTAACACCTTCACACAAGGTAATAGTCCTGTCGAAGTATTGTCGAATTTGTCGTAGAATCTTATTTCTAACCGGATATATCTAAAGCGGTCGAATTGTAAGAGCTGCTTTATTTTTACTCTGGGTGCGGGATCATCAATTGGAGTTATTTGTTTTTATTCTCTTTTATATGTATATGTTTGATTTTTATATAAAATATCTGTAAGGTTATTATAACGTATGTCGAATTCGTCACGCCCCCTTGTTGGCTATAGACTAATGATGCGCATCTTAAACTGGTTCTTGAGCTTAAAGTGAATCGTTGTCTATTTAAATAAGCGATATTATATATTTCTAGAATTTTCCCCGTTTTTGGATATGAAGTAGGGCAAATAGGCGGAAGTAGGAGAAGTCTAATAAAAGCAACAAGCCTTATCAGTTATTCCTCGATGCAACCGTTTCATATCCGGTCTCCATCTTCAACTGAACTGGGTTGTTACGTAATTAGAGCCATAATGACGGATGTACTAATGTCGTCTTCCTTCTTAAGAATAACCCCAGTAAACAATAACACACTATTTTTCTACCCCGTGGTAGCCAAATGAGGTGTAGAGTTTCTGCCGAACCTATTTTTCCATTGGACTACAGCGGTTTTGCTCTAGACACCTTTGTGCCTCCAAGACCTACGTGCCGAGTTGAGCCACCCGCATGGACATGCGCATCATCCTACAGGTTCCTCAACGCAGTCAATTATATTCAATGCAGCCATATTTGTTGTGGTTGTTAAACACGCAAAGTGGAAATTTCCACTGATTTTGTATTTAATTCAGGTTTAAATCAACAACAACATTAAGGCTACCGTTTGGTTCAGAGGAAGTTTATTTGTGTGGGTTCAGATTATTTGCTTGTCATTACCCGTGGGTACAGACATGCACCATATCCTGATCTCATGAACTTTGATATGTTAAGAATGTAGGCTTGATTCATGTTACAACCGAAATAAATATGCCGGTGCTTGATACTGTAACTTGTCCGGATGTTCCGACTGTTGCGCAACGCGCTGCCCCTCCTTTACCCCAGTAGTAAATAAAGCTGATTTTATGATTATAGAAGAACACTAGCGTTTTCTCCAGACAAGCAAATGTGTGGTGTAAAGTCTAATGATGTTTTATAACATCTACGCCCTTCCTCAATCTTGTTTTAAACACTGGTTTGACCTCATGTAGTTAGTGGGTCATGACTACATGGTGGCTGAACCTGTCCAAGGATGGATTAGTGAAGTATGATCGTAACATAATATCTCCCCTGTACGCAAACCTATGCACAGAGCCACGAGCATCCTGCCCCAAAACCCAGCATTTGACAACTTCAGTGATTAATTGAATTATAGCAAGCACTCGATGGTGAACTTTCTGTATATGCAAGTCAACTGACCAACAACTGCAGCAGTTCTTCCTCTCAATAGTTTGTCTCTTGTCTGTCTCATCAATCAAACATGGCAGGCAGATGTGTGACCCTCTGTTCTGCCACTCTTGGTACATCAGTGATACCATAGTATAGAAACAGCCCAGATACAGCTGTTTATAAAATCCTGGCTAAAACACAGGGCTTTAAATATCAATGGTCGAAGTCTCTTTTTCCCAAAGCTGGTAACTGTTTTCTTTTGTTTTGCATCAGACCGACTAACATATAAGAGCTTATTGTGGCATAATCACTAATTGGGTCACTTTATGTGCTCATATGCCACCTGCTATGTGTTCCTAATCCAGTGATCGTTTAATGTATATTATGGCAATTAAGAAGTCCCTGTGATGCCAGTGCTTAGACAAATGGCTGCATTTTCATTTTCTTTACTTGAGCCCAATTGTATTTAAACTATCAAGCTCTTTATCAGAGTTTATACTCGATGGCCATCAGTGACTGTCGAGTGCTTTGTTCTATTTTAGTTAATCTAATCCGTCATGTAGTGTGGCTGTATCCCAGAGTCTCTGTCCTTTTAAAGTCAGCATGGTTTGTGTGGGGTTTTTGTCCATGTATTTAATGTAGTTCCAGTTATACATTTAGGACATACATGTCTTCTGATATTCATCACAATTCAGGCCCACACATGAGTAGCATTGACAGCTTCTTTGCATTCCTTAGCTCACATTGTCTGTGTCCTCGGTTACAGTTTGCAGCGTCTTTTATTTTGTTGAACTCCTTGGCACGTTTCCAAAGGGCCCTGGATTGGTATTCTTCAAGTGTTTTTTATGCTTCTAGCAAATGTAGGTGGTGTTGTAGTGGAGGCATTTAGGTCTTCACAACCAAGTCATGGGACTCTTCATTAATGTAAATACTAGACAACAGATGAATGTAGGTTAGTTCTTGGTTACCATCAGTTGGTTTATGTAGTAAATAGCTAGCTGTGTTACTACCAGGTTTATAAATTGGCTAGCTTCTGTGTCGTCTGTGGTAGCCTTAGTGTTATATTTAGCGCATGTAGGTCCTGGTGTAACGTTGTTTCATTTCTCTGTTTACTGTAAACTTCTAGCGTATATGGTTGACGTTATAATAAAAACACTCTAGAACTAGCGTTCTCTGGACTATTTTTAAAAAAAGGACAAATGTGGGTGATGGTGAAATTTTCTCATCTGTAGTATTGGGCCCTAACTGTCTAATGATTTACGTGATTTGTGTGATGTAACAAGATTTACGTTTTTTGACGTGAGAATGACGAAAGTATTTATCTGTATTATTCAACGAGTGCCAAAATACAGGGAGATGCAGCTCCTCAAACTCTGTTACAACAGAATATTTAAAACCGACCTCCTTTTGAGTGAATATCCTTGTACGTTCTATGCAGTGACCTGTATACCCATATAAAACTGATACCAGTTGTTACTCTACAGAAAATGGCATCCACTAAGGAGAAGTTGATTTCCCATGTGAGCACTGAGAGTTCAGTGGGCTGCACCAACAAGGTGACTGTGGTTGGAGTCGGCATGGTGGGCATGGCCGCTGCCATGAGCATCCTTCTCAAGGTAAGAGATGCTGTTATTATGCTTATAGAGCTTGGAATACTGTATGCTAAATATTACTGAATATAGTATGTAACAATATTATTGGAGTGCCGGGGGTGGGGATGGAGGTGTTGGTTACAATTATATGAAAGTTTTCCAATTGCAAACCTATTTCACAGTTATTTGTATCAGTATACTGTATAATATCCATCTCTTTGGTGTAACCTTGAGTTTGGATGTAAACAACTTCTGTATAGATATAACCTAGTTTGTGACATGAGATGCTGAAAATAAAGCTAATAAAACCCAACAAAATGCAGTGCGGAACACTTGCCTTAGAGCAGCGTAGACACCTGGAATATAGCGAGGGCTAATACAGTGTGTGATGCCTGTTGGAAAAAATCACAGATGGTGATTGATGGTGAATGACAGATGGTGCGGAGATATTCCAGATCAGTGAATAGATATGGTAGCGAAAGTATACTTCATTAAGCCACACTTCACCAAACACTCACGTTACGTTTAATCCCATAAAGCAATGGCAGTGTTTTATTTATGTCTGCTATATAGATAACAGGTACCGTAGCCAGGTAGCATAGATAACAGCTCCACTCCCCTTGCGGTGAACCTGATTTTCAATCCAGGTCGTCATTTCCAGATAATAAAATATCTGCAAAATAGTTTTATTAATCAGTTAATTTGTAAATGTATAAAGACAGTTCTGGTGTAATTTAACATGCAGTACTGTCCAAAGCTTGGTTTGCATTAATAAACCAGTAGAAAAATAAATACCATTCAATACTTTGTCATGTTACATAATATTACAACACTTGCAAGTCAGTTTATTAGGTACAACTGTTCAGTTGATTGTAAACACAAATATCCAATCAATCAGCGTAGATGTTGTGCAACTGAGTATCAGAATGGAAAATAATTTGAATGTGATTTACTTAACATTGAATGTGGCACAGTTGTTGGTTCCAGACGGGCTGGTCTGAGTATTTCAGAAACTGCTGATCTCTAGGGTTTACATAGAATGGTCAAAAAAAAAAGAAAACTATCCAGCGAGAGGTAGTTGTGTGGACGAAAAAGTCTCGTTGATGTGACGGGTCAGAGTAGATTGGGCAGACTGGTTCGAAATGATATAAAGGCAACAGTAAATTTAAATAACTATTCTTTACAAACAAGGAATGCAGAATACCATCTGTGTTGAAAGTATGTAACAATGAATTAAGGCAGTTCTTAGGGCAGAAGAGGGTCCAAGCTTTTACTAGCAAGGTGTACAACGTTTCCAGAAGCAATGACATTCTGTAAGATGGCAGTAAATTGTACCAGCTAATTTTATAAAACTGCACAAGTTCATTGTAACTTGTTTACATCTTTTCACAGTATTTTACAGTGATTAACAATTGTCCAGGAGATTGAGACAGTTCTCCTTTTTTGCAGCAAAACCCAGCAAGCTTCATTATGCATTTCTTTCAATCTGAAGTAGTGGTCTGTTACATATGTTATGCTCTTTACTGACTGTTTTGAACTGAACTGGCTAAACTGAAGCATGTGCCATTATTTTATACAGGAACTAACTGATGAGCTGGCCATGGTTGATGTGATGGAAGATAAGCTAAAGGGAGAAGTTATGGACCTGCAACATGGCAGTCTCTTCCTTAAGACTCATAAAATTGTGGCTGGCAAAGGTGATTAAGGATCTAAATTGTGAATTGTTGATTGATTGCTATCAAATGTGCCTGTAAATTGCACTTGAATACAGTCACAAGTGTATTCTGTCTGTATTCCAGACTACAGCGTGACCGCTAACTCTAAGGTCGTGGTAGTGACCGCTGGGGCTCGCCAGCAGGAGGGAGAGAGCAGGCTGAACCTGGTGCAGAGGAATGTCAACATCTTTAAGTTCATTATTCCCAACATTGTAAAATACAGCCCCAACTGTATCATCCTGGTGGTATCCAACCCAGGTGAGCAGTCATATTGCAGAACAGCTCTTATTCATCTCTTGCCTGACAGGAGATCTATTGCCGTACAATACACTGCATCATCTATTGGACCTTGAATATAGTGTATTTCTAACTTGATATTATTCTATTTTCTATATTCTATTTATTTATTTTTTACATTTTTAATCTGACCAAGATTTCCTTTTTAGTTGATATCCTGACCTATGTGGCATGGAAACTGAGTGGGCTACCCAGGAACCGTGTGATTGGTAGCGGCACCAACCTGGACTCTGCTCGGTTCCGCTTCCTGATGGGTGAGAAACTGGGTCTGCACCCATCCAGCTGCCACGGCTGGGTGGTTGGAGAGCATGGAGACTCCAGCGGTGAGTCTTTACAACTCTTCTCACTCTGTGAACTGTGAACACACCCAAAGTACACACACATCAATATTACAGATCTGTACAGTATATGCTACACAGTATATGCTTATTATATCCACTTGGGGTAGGGTGGAATTGTCCTAGTCACAAGGAAGGCGCTACCCAGCCCGGCAATACAGGGTGCAGTGCAGACTTTGGACTCTCCATTCTAGTACACACACAATAAGAGACCCCATTTGGCATACAACATGTCTTGGATTGTGGGATGTAACCGGAGCACCCAGACTAAACCAAAATGGACATGGAGAACATGCAAACTCCACACAAAAATGACCAAGGAATCCCCACCCAGGAATCAAACCCAAGATATTGCTGTGTAGCCCCATAATGGACGAGCTACCCGTGAGCAACTGTCTCTTATGCATCTCTTTCAGTGCCTGTATGGAGTGGTGTAACTGTAGCCGGCGTTACCTTGCAAAGCCTGAACCCAGACATAGGTACAGAAAAGGACAAGGAAGATTGGAAGAATGTTCACAAAATGGTGGTCGACAGGTAAGAAGTTGAATGCTTCCTGTATGTTAATAATTACAGGGTGCAGAACTGACCGTTATCTGTTTATCCCGCACAGTTGACACATTACCTTGATTCACCCAGTTACTCCAATATTTTTCACTCCACACAAGTGAATTTACTGGATTTGAAAACTGCACAGTAACACCAAGAACGTCTCGGTGAAATTCTGTGCATGTTAGGAATTATCCTCATGTGTATGTTCACTGTTCATGGTCAATTTTACACACTTCTTCACAGACCCCCAAACCCCCTAGACTGTTACTATTTTACCACCCGAATGAGGATGGGATTCCCTCCTGAGTCTGGTTGCTATAAAGATTTCTTCCTCTTATCTCAGGGAGTTTTCTCTTGCCACTGATGCCACCCAGCTCCCTCATTATGCATACACTTTGATGATATTGTGTATTTTAGTGAAGCTGCTATTTGACAAGGTTTTGACCATTTTTAAAAAAAATTGGCAGAGCCTCTAATATTGTTTGCTAGCTACTTAGTAACCATAAAGCATGTTTTAATTAGATTCGAAATATCTTGAGAATTGAGCCAGTAATGAAGGAATGTGCCACATACAATAAATGAAGATTGGCCACCAGTCCAATTTAACCATGAAACCTCCCACACTAAAATGGCAGGTGTTTCAGTTTCATTGTCTAACCCCTGTATGTATCGCTCGACTAGGTTTATAACATGTTTCTACCAAATGCCAAAAACAGCAACCCTAAATATTTCTTATTTCTCTCCATTACCAGTGCATATGAAGTCATCAAGTTGAAGGGCTACACATCCTGGGCTATCGGCATGTCTGTAGCTGACCTGTGCGAGACCATCCTGAAGAACATGCACAAGTGTCACCCTGTGTCCACCCTGGTCAAGGTGAGAACCTTTTGACCCTTAATATTCTTCCTTATCAGAAATCTGTCACGGTGAATGTTGGCTTTAATCTGATCCCATTCTTTATTTGCAGGGTATGCATGGCGTGAATGAGGAAGTTTTCCTGAGTGTGCCCTGCATTTTGGGCAGCAGTGGCCTGACTGATGTGGTGAAGATGACCCTGAAACCAGAAGAGGAGAAGCAGCTGGTCAAGAGTGCTGAAACTCTGTGGAGTGTACAGAAGGAGCTGGCATTATGAAATGTAAATTCTCCCTAAAAATAGCGCCACTCAGAAATGATTCACTCTATTAACCTGAGCTTGTCCTGAACCTTTCATCCCTTATCTCATTTCTACAGGCAGACTTCAGAACCTTATAAATCTTAACACTCCTGACTACAACTTTAAAGGAGGATAGACATTTGAAGTGTTTCATGTGATGTATTGTGTGTACACGTGCTAATATTTAATGTCTTTTGTACTGATGCTTTTAAGTAGAAATGGCTGAGGGCAGAACGTTCAGCCAGATGAGTTTCTGTATTAGCGCTAATTGTGCATTGCGAGTTCAACATTTCGTCCATCCTGTTTTTCTCTTGGTGTGTATAAAAGCCAGCATAAACCATTTCCTGTGAAACCACATTCACCTGCATTCATGTGAAATGCCAGAAAGCTGAAGTAAGTATGAAATGGGTGCTACGTGCACCATTTGCACCCGCTTATAACATGTGCATATCTCATCAGTAAAGATTATTTTTTTTATATTTATTTCTGCTAAGATTATGATAAGTATTTACTTGATAGCACTCCAGAAAGGGTGTTCCTAGTGGCATTTTGCCAAGACAGAGCTAAAAGTCAAACTTGACATGTTACAGCTGTAGAGCATCTGACTCCAAAATAAACTTTCACTCCCAAATAAATGTTCTAACTACAAAGTCTATGCTTTTTTATCTCCTTCTGTTTGTCACACTTTGAGAATGGGAAGTGCACATTTCCTTTTGAACAGCTGGCTTTGAACTTCCTGCTGTTCTGAGTCAAACAAAGCCTTGTGTTATAGACGATCTACTGTATGTATAACAATTAAATAAGCCTTTTATTAAGCCGTTGATTTTAAAGACTAAAGATTTGAACAAGTCAAATGTGAAAGTGATGCATTTTTGCCACTATGTTTGCACACAGCGGAATTGGTCCTCTGCATTTAACCCATCCGTGCAGTGAAACACATATACACACACACACACACACACACACACACACACACTGGTGAAGGGAGCACACGTGCCTGGAGAGGTGAGCAGCCCTGCACAGCGCCCGGGAAGCAACTTCAGCCGTGACTTAGCGTTACTGGGAATTGAACCGGGGACCCTGCAAGTCTGGTTCGTTAACCACAAGCCTACGACTGCCCCAAATGTGATTTTTCTATGAGTCTGTTAGCCTTCCTGCTAAAATAAAGCTAAAAAACTACACAAACAGAATAAGCACTCGTCCCAAAGCGAATGTCTTCAAACTACACAAGCATCCAGACTCAGACAAAATTAGTCAAGGTTTATTTTTTTAAAACATCTTTAGCATCTGTTTAATCTTGAACACAAACAGGAGTGATGGTTGTACTGCCAGAACACGGCAAGCTTTTTGTCAGTGGCAGAGAAGAAAACATTCCAATGTTCTTCCCGTCCTTCCTGAAAGGTTTGGCTCAGCATATAAATACACAGAAGTGTGGAGGACATTAGCAGCAACTGATTGGGCTACATGTTGGAGTGATCACCTACTGGTGGAAAAACTAAAAAAAATATCATCTGTACCATCAGATTTCAGCTATTATATGGTATTCAGCTTAAAAACAGCAGTAACAAAAACGCAGAGCCGAAGATAAAAGTAATGAATATAATACTGAAAGATGCGCACGCACGTTATTGTTCCACTCGTATGCAGAAAAGCAGAAATCTGCACCAGTCTTTCTTGTCTTCAGTCTGTAAAACTAATAATAAGCATAAAATGTTGTATTCTTTTATAAACTACAGCAGCTTATCAACAATCACACGTTTGTCAACATCTGTACGTAAATACACAGTACTGTGCAAGTCTTTATTTTTTATAGAAAACATTGTTATACACGGGTTAGACAATGAAACTGAAACACCTGGTTTTAGACCACAATAATTTATTAGTATGGTGTAGAGCCTCCTTTTGCGTCCAATACAGCGTCAATTCGT